>DWLI01000643.1:0-19631 GCA_018249915.1 Cecropterus dorantes dorantes | reverse complement strand
AAACCGTCGTTTGATGAATTTCGAAAAGCATTCCTTACTGGACGGTAAATATATATTTTTATATATTTAAGGTATACGTTTAAGAAGTCATAATGGCCTCAAAATGAAACTGAATTTAAGAGTGAGTTTACTGAGTGTAAGATTTTAGATTCTATCTTTAGTAACATACGTCAAAATAAGAATATTCAATAATGACCTGGGGTAGGTGTATTTATTTTGTAGGATTCGTAGGCGAAGTGCGAATAGTTGATTGGAGGTTATTCAACTGGTGAGTGGACCGAAATAGCGCGATCACTCGCGGCATCTCCGCTCGCTCCGCGCGTGCACCACCGATGACGAGTGCCGCCGGCCCTGGGACACGTCGTGCTTCCGGGATACGGTGACGGCTCACATCGAAATTGTATTGTACCCCGCTACCGTCGTTTGAATGTTGCTAGTTAGAAACGAACAGTTTTCGGACGATATTTATAGATCTTGTTGCATTATCTTCCCGTGTCATATGGATTTTAATCGATCGTTAACGAAGAAACAAAAGTATCGTGTTACTTAGAGACAATAAAAATTAGTGCTGGACTTAAATATTTAGTACCTGAATAAAGTCTTGATATCATAGCTACATTATGATTCCAAATGATATTGAAACGTCTCATAAACATGATTCGTGATTGTTGGAAATGTCTTGCGAAACCGAAGTCTCGATAATAAAATGGTACGTGGGCTGATGTATCAACATGTGACGTCACGATTTTGATGTGGAGATTTATGTCTTGTCTTTATGTTATTGCGTCGGTCGGTGCCGGGCGGGGACGGCGGCGTCGCGGCTGCGGCGGATCCCGCGCGGTACATCGAATTGGGATATTTATAGAGGCGCCGAGACGCCGGCCCCACACTATCCCCGCACGTTAATTGGCTACTTGCGCCGCATTTTTCTGGACGTGACCGTTCACACGACGCCAATGCCATTGGGACGGCCCCGGCGACCGACAAACATTGACACCTATGTACTGGCCTACATACAACGACGGTTAACTCGGTGACATTACGAGAGTATACTCGTGTTACACGTACAAATAATTCCCGATGACAGTTCAAGATGACTGCGGAACTCGCAACGCTATATACATATTCAGAGAAAGCGCGTCGAGAACTCTTCAGCATTGTAAATTACTGCGGCACAATCTCTGCTGTTACGGTGCCTACTTAATGTTACTAAAATTATCGTTGCAGGATTGCTTGTGACCGTTGGTAATTGGAGTTCCAATTATTTTATGTAGAATTATGTAGAACTTTTAAAGCAAAGTTTTCAAGCCAAGCGTCAAAAGACCTCATTAAAAATTCTCACTAGAAATGTTAAGATTTTCTTTCTTTAAAACTCTAAACGCTCTTATTAGATGAGTGCTTGGCAGAAATAAGGTTAACGATGGAGTGGATATTAGTGTTTGCGAGCAAGCAACGTGTGTAGAGCAGCGTCGAAATGGGAATCCTCCGCCACCTACGACGAATGCGCTATTTACACGGGTAACCGACCGCCCCACTTCCGCGCCAACACCTATTTTGTTTTTATTACGGTTCCCTTACCAACCAACACATGATCACGGATCACAGTGTGTACGCAGTGCGGATGATGCATGGAAATTGGATCAGGATTTTCAAAAGTTATTTAGTATTCGTCAGTGCCAGCGATCATATTATGCCTACTTAACATCCGGTTGGTACTTGGTAGTACAAGTCGACCAAGCTAACTAGACGAATGTTCAACGTGACGTCACTCACAAGCTCGCGAGTACAGATGACAAAAAAAGCAATAATGATTTTTTTGTGAAATGTTGATTACAATGAAATGTGAATTTTAATACATTTCTGTCTTCATATTTTTTATATATTTATACTTAAAAAACGCTTTTTTTTACTTATTTTGTTTATCATTGTAACAAAAACTAATGTGTACAACAAATTAATATTTGTTTATTTATTAACCGACTTCCTTCGGAAGAGAGGTTATCTATTCGTCACGTATATATATTTTTTTTAATTACCTAAAATCAAAACAGATTATGGAGTTTAGCGAGAACGGTACTAGGACGAGAGTGGGGCATAAGGCAGGACCGGGAAGGGGAACCGCATTCCTTCTGTTCGTCTAGTTAGCTTGGTCGAGTAGTATATGGCCTCGGGCGGCAGTGATTATTTAACAACATGTGGGTTGTACAAACAAGATTGTTTCTGTGTAAGTATTATAATTATATAAATATAATTAAATAATATTATAATTTAAAATTATAAAAATGTATAATTTAAAAAAGTCTTATTTATATTTTATTTATTTAGAAGTCATTATTACACGTACATTAGCAAGTATATTAATAATCATGAGATGAATTAAAATTGCACTAGTTTACATGTACTTACGTAAGCAATTTGTTAACGCTGTTTATGTTAATCTATTGGAACAGCTCGGATGAGCATACTTTTATTTGTGGCAGAGACCTCAACCCTGAATTATCTCTACTCGGCATGACTTAGAGTGAGAAGGGTTCAGGCTATGGCGGTAGGTATTGGTAGATTTTGGATGTTGATATTTTTTTTGTAAGAACTTACGGCTTAACTTAACTTAACGAACTTAAGGCGTGGACGATTACTAACGATGTTTTCCTGCGCCGTTAAAACAAATAATGAGTAATTTCTAATATTCACATAATTTCGAAGATTCAGAGTTCCTATCCAAACCGTCAGTTTAAGAGGTAAAATTTCAAATCGGCCTTATGTAATATAACCATTAAAAACATGAAGTTTTTTTTCCCTTGAAATTAACAAAAGACTGCAAAGTAACAAAATTAGATTCTAGATTCAGTGTAGCGGCATTCGCGGCGCCGAATAATTGTTTTTCGTTTTGCGTACGTAAATTGTTAGTTTTAATTCCTAGAATTTTCGGTGTTATTGGACGATTTGGGTATTAGATTAAAAATGTATTTTATATTAAGTAAACCACTTTTATTCCTGTTGTACCAAAATTAAGTTTCATTTCCTACATGTATGTTACATGTTTGTTCTTGAGAATGTAAATATATTGTTTAGATATGAGAGGCGAAATTTAATATAAATATAAGTTTACATGTTTTCTGAAAGTATTTTTTATATCAAGTAATCTTATGTTATATGTATATACGTTTATATAAAATGACGTCATTCAGCCAACGATCTAGTGATTGTGTCCTTGAACGTAATATTTTGTAACTAAATAGAAAAAGGAACAATAACATATAGTATTCTATGCTTAAATTTGAAGGAAATGCGTCTCATGAGTTATTCCAATAGTCCATATCTTACGTATCACATGCCTTAAACAATAAACGCTTCCGATAAGTAGTAAACGATTTCAAGCGAACAATGCTAACCCGAGCGCTTTGATTTGGATTGGCACTGCAAGCGTTTACGTTGAGCGTTAACTAGTAAAAATGTTAAATCATTAAAACAAGAAACCTGACTGCTTATTACGATTTTTTGTCCATAAATATACATTTAAATTAACGCTTTTTATGAGGTTTCGTCAAAATAGTCTAGGAAAAGTTGAATTTAGAATGGTGTATTTTCTAGCTTTCATTTGAAACCTGTATTATTTTGATTAGTTGATATTGTTGTGCAAATATTTTTTTTATGTCACTTTCCAAACTGAGATTATTCTAAAGATATGTCATACCTCACAATCCGTCAAGCCGTTAAATTGGTATAATATAAAAATATAAAAATGGAAAAAATATTTTCTCAAATAAATGGTGCGGCAATGTGTAGTCGCCCCAGCAATTACACATATGGAAGATAGCTTTTGTTACTTACTTGCTTTATATTTGTTTCCGAGGATTAATGTATGAATCCGAGTTGCCCTTGCACTCGATAATGATAACAAACAGGCTACTTTTCGTGTGAATATTGCTGGCAAACATATTAACTATTACAAACTCCTGAGCTTGTGTGTTCAAATAATATACTTCGTGAATATCTTTCATGGCAATGGTGATACTTAGTTATACTTACCTTTCTTATTATTATTACTTACTGTGTTGTATAGTCATTATCACATTAGTCATATATGCTTGCTTGTTATAATGTAATAAAAAAACTATTTTTATGTATGAATAATATATTGTAATAATCCTATATAAGCACATACTAATAAAACAGAACCGCAACAAAAATATTTGATCAAGACACTTAATAAGGATTCTATTGAAATGTTCGTCATTTTACCATCCATTGTTTTCAATGCATAAGCGTCCTCGTTAGTTTTTAGACTGTCGGCGTTAATGGCAGTTTTTTCCTACATCGCTTAAATTTTATCCTCATTATTGCTTCATATATTTTTTTTTAACTCACCATATTTTTCTAATAAATAATGCTGAAGCATTTTGTTCAATTTAAGTTTACCATTAATATTAACACTTAACGAAAAGTGGTATTTTTTACTGTCGGTAATGGAAATTGATTAATGTAGAACTCGCGTGCCAATATAGTTGAATTAGTTCTCTCGAGACTGTCCCAGCATTTACCGGAACATAACGGTTGCTACGGCGGTAACCGTGACGCACCCATTTACATGACAATACTGATTAATCGCTATTTCAATTGTTATTACTATTTCATACTAAGTAGCCATTTAATAGCGCTAATGAAAGTTTTATTGATATATGTCATGGCCGGAACCTTGAGCCGTTTTGATCTCAACGCGTCTAAGTTGTTTGAACTCAGTCAAATGTATATCTCTAGTTAAATAATAATCATTTTACTGAATTAAAATAATAAATGTGATTGTGCATATTGTAATCGATTTTGATCAGAATACTAAATTAGAGTTGATTTTAGATGTTTCAGAACTTGTATTGCATTCTTGTTTACTACTTATTTAAACAGTAGGTATGTAGAAAAGTATTAGGCTATTAATTACTCTAATTAATTTGTGTCAATGCATTACATATGTAGGAAAACAACAAGCGTGGTGCTTGCCAATCTTTCGTCAATATTACAATGTTACTACATCGTAATATTGACAAAAGATACTTCATACAAAAGTAATTATTATACACCATTTAAAACAATGTGATGTTACATATTTTATTAAGTAGTTTCCTTCCTGAAGCAAGTTAAAGTGTAGATAAATCTATTTAGGTTATTGCTCATAAGGATGAGTTTCTTAACGTGTAAAATATAAAATGGATGATGCGTTATCGACTTATTATTTCGTAAATATGATTTAAAATTGTCCAAGTGCGAGTCGGACTCGGGCGCAAAGGGTTCCGTATCGTTATATACAAAAGAAGGCAAAAGAATCGTGTTTGTTGTATGGGAGCCCCCCTTAAATACTTATATTAGTATGTTTTTTTATTTGTTAATATAGCGGCAACAGAAATACATATTCTGTGAAAATATTTCAAGCGTCTAGCTATCACGGTTCATGATAGCTAGACAGACAGACAGACACAGCCTGGTGACAGACAGACGGACAGCGGAGTCTTAGTAATCGAGTTCCGTTTTTACCCTTTGGGTACGGAACCCTAATAATACTTTTAGTTAAAATTTTCACAGTAAGTGGACCGCGGTAATAACACAATAATGATTCAGCAAATGTATTTAAATGTCAGATGCACGCATGATGTTATTATTGCTGAGTCTTGACGATCTAACAATATATCCGTAAATTGTGTCTGCAAATTTCTCACTAATGAGTTAAACATATCTATACATGTAAAAATTAAGTGCCGCGTGTCTGTTCATCGCATATATTTTTAAACTGATAGTTTGGAACTTGGACTGCGAATAAGGTTTAATAGACACTCCTATATTTTTTGAATTTTTGTCTATGTGTGTTTGAAATGGCATCAAACCAGAACTACCGTATTATCTTGTCCTCAAGATACGGGTATTTTTTTAAGGTGGATGAAAGTGGATCACTACTAGTATTACTGTAAAACATACTTTGTTTTTAATAATATAGAACGATTGCATTATATATATAACCATGGTATGAGTGATTCCATATCAGAATTAAAAATTTATCATGAAAAAGAAAAGCAAAATTTAATTGTGGACTACTTGCTCTATTACCTCTAGTCTAGTTTTCTGGGGCGTGGGAAGAAATGGCCGAATTGTTTTAGCGTTGGTAACTAATCAATTCTTTTCATCAAGCCTACGCTTGTCGCTATTTGTGGGCGATTTGTCAAAGTCGTCGTGGAGGCTTTGTGTGCCTTTCCCTTTATCTCGCCTGTCACTATCAGCGTTTTTCTTCCGAATGCTTAATAGCGGCTCGTTAATTGCTTCCCCAATCAGTTGAAGTGCTTCCAGTGACTCATGTATTTATTTTTGTAACACAGAAAAACGTTCCGGCTCCGACAAGAATATTCTAACGAATGACCCTATTACAAGGCGTTTTTCTTTCGTCGCTAGTATACGATGTGCACACGCCGTCTGCTAGTGTGTAAATGACATCTACATAAAATCATGCCAACATGCTACAAATCATTCTACTCCTATAAACACAATTTTGATTCATCGTACCGTAATATTTATGATAAGTGTGATTGCTGATCCTCGCGGTTTGGTCTACATCCCTTTTGCACACGAGCTCTATATTGAATTCTAATATATATTCTTCGATTTGTTGGTTTCATTTCTGCTATACTTGTTATTTTATTTACGTACTGTTCAAATATTTAACGATATCAGATATCGTGGTCACTGACCGGATTACAATATTCGGATTTAGGTTATTGTCAATAGCATGGCCATACAAAGCATTTAACATTCGTCATAGGGTACAGTCAGAATCGTTGATCATAAACCGATTCCGAGAACAGGCGAAATGGTATTTCCTCGTAAAATGAGAAGTTTGCATCAGCGGACAAACCGAGTAACTAACTACGTGTTCGTGTTCGGTTATATTTATCAATCGCCCGAGTGTGTAGGTGTCTTAAGAGTATTTTTACCCTTCGTTACAATGTGATTTTTTTGGAGCATTTGCCAAATGATAAAAACGGGATTAAGAAATGAGGAAAGCTTTTCGTTGTATCAAATGAATGCTTGACGTACGAAGTACTCTATAAAATATTTTTAGCAAAATTAAAATTAATATATTGAGTAGGAGTCAGTTGTTGGATCTCTAAAGTTACTTGTTTTTACTTTTATGAAAGAAGGCACAATTACTATAAAAGAGAATATTATTCTAGTGATCTACTATTATGTTATTTACGCTTTAGTAAAATAACTACCGAGTAAAATATAGGAACAATTACTGAAGGAAATTCCGCGTGATATACTTTCTTGGTACATGTGGAAAGCTGCATCGCAGTGTAGTACGTACACGGAATGAGCAAGCAGTGGCGTTCCGGCACCAAGCGTGCCCCTGTCTCGTCGCCTTATCAATATTCACCGTCACGATGTGCATAAATCACGCAGTCCCCGCTGGCGAGAAAATCTATCCCGACCGGCTTATAAACGTTACGAACGTCAGATAGGCGATGACACCGATACATCGCGCGAACAGTAAATGGTCCCATGCGTTCCGCTGATGCCCTGCTGTTGGGGTGCTTCCCCATACTGTCACATAGGATGGGTTACGGTTTTGGTGAAGCTATTTCTGTACACGTTGTTTTATAATTTTTTGGAACAAAGCCCGTCCTAAGTGTATAAAATTAGGCTAGAAATAGGGGTAGCATAACCTTGTCACGATAAATCTAATACGAGGCGTCTAAATAACTAACACTGATATAATTTATGTTTGGTTCTGATCTAACGATAATGTTTATTTAATTCAAACGGACGTCCGATGAAATTTAGACTAGGCACACGAGTGGCTTATTACGTGATTAGAACAGAGCTTTGACCTGATTCGCCTGAACATATACGATCAATATTACGTGTGAATTGAAATTTTACGTTTTCTTTGTTCCAGTCACGATGGTGGTGGGCGACAACAAGCGTACCTCCAACATCATGGACGGTATCGAGAACACCGGTGACGTGCGCCTGCACGACCACCGGCTGCGTCTCAAACAGAGGTGAGATTTGTTTTCTTTATGTGGAAATAGCAAACAAGCATGAAACCTTGATGGAAAGAGAGCGCTGCCGCCTATGGACACATATAATCAACCCCGGATAGGATTACAGTCCTACCGACCGCACTCTAAAACGTTACTAACTCAGGATAAGATATGCCTTTGATAATTATATTTCCCTCACTCCCTAACACATTTCAAACCAGAATACCTTAGTACTTAACACTGCTGTTATTAGGTAGAAATGGGTTATACGGTGGTATCTTCAGAGTCGAACCGTGAAGACTTCTACATTAAAGAGAGATACAGTCAAAGTCATCGTAATTCTTTGAGAGTTTTAAGCAATGATCCGAAGCTGCCAGCGAAATATCGTTTAATTTTAAATTTATTGTTTAAACTATGTATCGTTTTAGCGATTGTGTGCATATCTCTCGACACCTAAACACATGCGTTCCAATAGACTTGTTATAGGTAGTATTTTTTATTCTGATAGGTCTGTGAACTCGCTACAATATGCGGATGCAAAAGGTGGCACGCTAATTGGCTTCGACCACCGCGTAACATAAATGATATTCACAAACGTAGTTATAAGTAGGATCTATTTGACTAATGTAATACTAGGGGGAAAGTGTATGCCTTGTAGTAGTAGTAGTATGAACTAGAATTTCATCTTTTTGTATTTTGTAACGCATAATAATTTCTATTATACGATTTAATCTGTGGTACATACTACAAGCAGTTACCACACGATCTCATGAAGTTCTCACTTTATAAGATTTGGTAAATCATATATTTTGTTATGTTACTATGATTGAGTATGTTATTATCGACTTTTATGCATTGTTTATATCACTACGCTGGCTTGCCATTGTTGTTCGTTTAATCCATTTTAAATTCCAGATCACTGCATTTGAATTATTGATAATGTAACTCGCATCCTGCGTTTACGAAACGATTCACGATTTGTTCAAGTTCGTTGACATACAAATGTGACACTGAATGTAGTTGTTTAATATTTCGCAATTAATTATTTTGCTTTAGACATCAAAAATGAATTCTTCTATTGGATTTTAATGTAAATATATGACATATCTATAAAAATAAAATCTAACTGTTTTTCTAATTTTGAAATTAGTAGTATTTTTTTGTTTTCATAAATATGTTTATTGTCAAAAACGTGGTCGACCATAATTTTGTTAGTATGTATTTTAATGAAGTATGTTAGGTTGTTCTCTAGATTTATCTGGGGGAAACGGGCATGAAAATATGAAATATGAACGTGTATCACGAAGATACATATTGTTCGATTTTGCATGTCGACTAACACATTTCCTATATTCGTTGTTTTACTACCGGCTACGTATTATATTTTTCATGTTACGTCCTATTTACTAAGTTCGATGAGAAACCAGGTCACGAAAAACAAATTGGGGGCAGTTAGGTCTTACGTAACAAGTACTACATTTGGGAGCTTTTCGTGATACCGGCTTTAACAAAAGACCATAATTCTTTCGTAGGTTTTGAAGTAAATGTATTTTTATTCTACATTTCCATAATTATCATTAATTATTTTTGGTATATGTTGACTTCTGTGTTTACATATCCTAATGTACGTACACAGTTTTTATTCCTTAAGTGAATACCAAACTGAATCCTAAAAACTTTGGCATAACATTCTAATCAAGACTTTAGACCGTTACATTTAAACTTTTACTCATATTTGTATAATTGAAAAGCTATTAAACTCACACCCGAGTTCTTTCCGAAGTGCTATGACATACCCATGTCTTCAAAAGTGCAAAAACAGCTCTCTTTCAAAGTCGGCGATGCATGAGCGACTCCTCTGGTGTTACAAGTGCCCGTAGGCGAGAGTGACTTCTTCCTATTAGGTAACCCGTCTACCTATTCGTTAGGTTTGACTTAAAAAGAATGAACTGTATCTAGGTGAATATTTATTTTGAAATAGTTGTCTGGTCACGCTGTAACTTATGTAACATCCGGTGAACGTGTTGTGGGTTGTGGATTTATTCACATGCCGTCTACTTGAAATTTCGTAGGCGAAGAGGTTTAAAGTGAGGCAAACAAGTATGTTCAAAAGTCTATTTAAATCTCAGAGGTACAATATCGGTGAAGTCGCTGTCGGACCATCACCTATTTCAGGATCGTAAACATAAGTTATAGCACGAAGAAATAATTGTCTAAAGTTAAATAAAAACCATTGCGTATAGACATTAATAAGAATACTCCACTCACGACTACATCTAAAGTAAATTCAGGTAAAATGGACTACATAAGTTACTCTAAAGTGGTCACCCTTTGTAAGCGGGGCACATTGGTACAGTAGTCCTAACTGAAAAACAAAAAGGCGCAAAATTCCGATTTTTTTATGTGCATACATATAGCAGCTACGATGTTACTTAGCAAATATCGCGCCAGTCGCGCCCTATTTTTTTCGACTGAAACTTACCATCTGATTGTAAGTAAAATGTTAATGTAATTGACGAAATAAAGGAAATAAATGCATGTTAAAATTGTTTATTTTAAGGTTTATTAACTATTATGTCTTTTATTATATTCAAATTTACACAAAGTTGTAATTTAATTTTAAACAAAACCTGGGTACATTCGGACGGTGCTACAGGGGGCACATTAATACGCGTACGAATGAAATTTCAATATTTCCGATACTAACATTGATGTGAAATCAAGCAATATCAAAGTTAACAGTTTTATTTTTGTTTAGTGAGGTTTCCAAAGTTATCACCTTTAGTGAAAACTCCTTTACTTTTATTTTAGTTATTTCTAGCAGAAAAATTAAACTTGATTATTAGGAAAGCTATGTATTAGTAAGCTAATTTTATGATAATGACATATAATTTATCATTTAGTTAAAGTTACCAAGTTTGATAGTTTTTTGTTTACCCTGTATGAGGCGACCCCATAGTATACGAAAGTACGTTCGTACAAATTACTTTTCTAAGAAAAAACATTATATCTCTTTAACCTTTTGAAATAGTAGTTTCAGACTTTTTGTAATGATCTACAATATATTTATTACGCTTAGGCGCAGAAGCTAACTAATTTATGCCAACAATCATAAATTAAATAATAAAAATGTTAAAAGTGTACGAAGGTGACCACTTTCCCCTACTATTTTATTATGACTAATTTATTTTTGATTATGATTTGCTGAATTACAGCTAATTAAAGATAACTAAAATAGTGCCAGACAGTTTCTCTGCGATCATTAAAAAAAAATAGAACGTATAGACTTTACTTGAAGCTCTTAATGTTTTCAGCTTCTTTACTTTAGTTGTATGCTCGTAATTAGGTCACGGCCTCATGTTTTACGCGAAGTATGTCGTCACGAAACTGTTAGGCCTTTGCGAATTTCAGACACTTGAAATTACCTAACTCGTTTTGTATTTGGAGTAGTCTCTTTGCATTATTTTAAAATAGGAAATGGGTCAGACATACTCTGGCAAATGAGTACTTCGGATTTGGGTGTTCTATTTGTTTTGTTTTTTGTTTTTGATGTGATGTTTAGAATATTTATTGAGTCTTTTGTATTGGTTTAGTTTGGGAATAAAAATATTTTCGACATATTATATTAGAGTCTGGATCTCCGTTTGACGACTACCATGTAACTTAGTCTTTGTTAAAAGGAGCGGTGGACAAACTGTTTAGGGGCAGTTAATGCGATGAAGGGGACTGTGAATGACCTAAAAATCAAAAAGTCGCTACTACTATTACAACTATTGAGTATTTCTTTATTATACCTGCCGTTTCGTTGTCTTCCACAAATATCCCCGTTTAAAAAAAATAGAGGATAAAAAATAATTATCAAAGTAACCGATAAATAAAATATGTTTAAGAACCTGTAAAATCTATAGAAATTATAACGGCGACACAATTTTAAATGAACTTAACACGTTGTGTAATTTATGTTTCCGTTTTCTTCGAGAAATTCTGTGAAAATGTAACAAAATAGACTATGTTATGAAAAATAAACAAAATCATATGCCGTCAACCGCGTTGCACGTTTATGGCTAGTGGTATTACTAGAAACTTACTACAATGTATGTATGTCGAGCACTTTATCCAGGGCCCGATGCACTTTACTCGTGTGCCTACGCTTCTCTCGGCAGCCAACGTAGGCGTGGAGGTTATCAGTGACGTCACGGCTACGAGGTGTTTGCGCGCTTGTGATGTTCAAGTGTTACCTGCTTCTTCATTATAAATAGGAATTGGGTCATGGGGAGCTAGATAAGAATGTTAGAAACAAAAGTTACAACGCCACTCTGTCGAGCTAACCTTTCCTCTCTCTATAATTAAGGTTCATTTTGTTTAAATTACAACAAGTATCTATTTGTAGGTTAGCAACGTAGTAGAAATAATAATGATAAAATTATTATTAGGTTTGTAATAGATTATTGCCAATATCAAATGCACTGCTCCGACTGACTGCAAATAATGTGATCTGCTAATGGAAGCCTAAAATAAAATACCACTTGTTCAATGCGACACCTCTCGTGTTCAATTAATATCATAGCTTACGTTATTGCCACTGCGTTAATACATTTATTTCTGCCACTCTCTACCCAGGTATACTTTATGTGTTAATTAAAATAACCTCATTTTTATGAAGCTGGTTGCCAAGATAAAGCATTGACTATACACCGATTTTTTAATTTAGTTTTGGTCAATAATACTGTCGGTAAATAAGTTTTGGTTAGTAAGAAATGCAAAAAAAACTATTGATAATCCAAAATCTTGTAAAAAAAATAACCACCAAAAAGTGTAGATGTTTAACAATTTTATTTTAGTGTACAATATCTATAACATTAAGTTTATATTTAAAGTTTACTTTGAAAGAAAATGTAGCGTGAAAATAAAATTAAAGAATATAATGATAAATATTAGATACAAGGATAATTTATACATTCAGATAAGTAGGCGAAGTGTCAAAAGAATAAGGTTAAATTATATTCCGAAAGCGTAACAAAATATATGTAAATATTTAATATTTATTACGTCGAATAAATATTGAAAAACATGCATTTAATGTCCTTACATCTAAAGATCTATATAATACACACAACTGGCTAAGTAGTAATCGATAATTAATCCACTAATACTACTATTCCACCCCACAATTGGGGAAAGCCTGTAACTTACTTTACTACTAATACAATTTGATAGAGGACAGTCAATTGCCAAATTATATTGGTTTTTTAAACTGCCATCAATGTCACCGATAAATTTTATCGACTGCAATCGAATCCTATTGTATATAATAAGAACCTGGGCCGAAGGCTTTCCCTGTGTGTCGTTACACAAGCTTGCGTTCTCTGTTTAAAGCAAAATTACATAAGCAATAGTATATTCATCAGGAATTGAGTCTTGTTACCGTATCAAATCAATCAATTATTACAAAAAACAAGCCATCTAAAACGCAAACATGGATGTGCTCGTGGAATGAAAGCATTATCCAATCATCTGATTTCTGCGTGCAGCCGAGTTGTCTTACTTTAAAAAACTTTTACGATCTATACAATTATCGATGTTAAGTGAGCTTCGAATATATGTAGTTAGGAAATATGAGGGGTTTTCTTTACTTTTGGTTTGTACTCTCCAAATTTTATACAAAACGATTGTAGCAATGAATACGTACGTAGCAACCCTACTCACGTAATGCGTTTCATTTTGCTATGTAAACATTTGCCCTGTAAAATATAGCTGGCAATTCACACCTCTGCCATGAATGCGTTCCAATGATAAACGATTTGCCTGCTCGTTCGAGAGTGGGTGTTAATGCCTTCGGTCAGTCTTTGTTGTCACCAGCCAATGTCATGCTTGGTCGTACTTGCACTAGTCTCTTCATAGCTTCTATTATGTTTTTATATGGATTTATATGGATGTGAGAGATTACAGGAAAACCGTTAGTTTTCGTGAAATATGAAATGATATTTATTTGGTTAACAATATGTAGATAGCTACATGTATGTCTAATGCTAGAGTTTATTTGAATATCTTCCATGACCTTTTCAATTCTGTATGATGTTATAAAACGGATATAATTAAAATATAAACAGTTTCTGGCGGGTAACATCCTTCCCGTAATGTTGTGTGCAATAATTATTATGACGAAGGCCCGCTCTCCAAATGATCTCTAATAATTATACATATAATACATACGTACACCTAAATCTTTATATGTAAACAAAAATATTTCTATTGACTAAGTGTATTACCAATTTTAACATTAGGTATCATAAATATATTACATATTTAATTTGCAATGTTGTACTGAAAAAAAAACTGCATTTAAATAAATTTATGTATTATTTTTTACGTTCAGGTTTGACATAGTAAGAAAGCTGGGTCAAGGAACGTACGGAAAGGTCCAGCTGGGCATCAACAAGAAGACCGGGCAGGAGGTGGCCATAAAGACGATCAAGAAATGCAAGATCGAGTCGGAGGCCGACCTCATCCGGATCAGGCGCGAGGTGCAGATCATGTCTTCCGTTAGGCATCCCAATATTGTACATATTTATGAAGGTACGTACTGGTTTTCAATTTTTATATATATTTGTATTATTCGAAAATAAAATGGGTACGACAATATAAACAACATAATGCAAAGGCTGAAAATATAATTTTACATTATCTATCATTTTTAGATATCACTTTTTTCTCTTTGTTTATAATCGCATATACCTAAATATATTCAGCTAATATAGGGAAGCATTAAAAATATATACATTATCATACTCTCACGAAGATCAAATGAGCAAAATAACATTCGTTATTTTGCTCCCCTATATCTTTTATATAGCTCCTCAATAACACAACACATTTTATAAATTTTATAATGAGACAAAAAGTTACAAATAGTTTTTTTTTTTTTCAGTGTTTGAAAATAGCGAAAAGATGATCCTCGTTATGGAGTACTGCTCTGGAGGGGAGCTTTACGACTACCTTAGTCAGAAAAAAGTATTACAAGAGGATGAAGCTAGAAGGTTATTTTTATATATTTCATTACTTTTATATTCTCAAAGTTCGTTTTTGATGTTACCCAATACTTTTGTATTCCGATCTTATCTTTACTAATAAAATATGTGTATATGTATCTACGTGCTTGATATAGCCACTAACAAATTATTGTATGTTTTAATATACGATTAAATATTCTAATTGTCTTTGCTACATTGAGATTTTTTATACTGTATGCATTGTTCGTATTTCATGGAGATAGGGAGGAAATCCTTCAGACTGCATAGAACATGATTCATGTTATTATTTCAGGTTATTTCGTCAGATCGCAACCGCTGTGTACTATTGCCATATACATAAAATCTGCCACAGAGATTTAAAATTAGAAAATGTATTACTCGACGACACCGGCAGTGCTAAGGTACTTAAGAAATATTGTACTTGTAAATCAATTTGTTCCACCCACTTTGACTAGAACTAACGTACTGATATAATTATTTCAGATTGCCGATTTTGGTCTTTCAAATGTATTCAAAGAGACGTCGCTTCTATCGACATTTTGTGGGTCACCTCTGTACGCGTCACCAGAAATTGTAAAAGGGACACCTTATATAGGACCCGAGGTAATTGTATTAATTAATAATTTATATTTGCAAAGTACTCTTGTATATTAAAACTATTGGTAGAAACATGAAACAGAGTCGTATTTCTCCTTATGTGGAATGATTACTTTACATTTGGTTTGATCTCGTGTTCACTTTATGATTCTTGGTGGTATTATAAATATGGTTTGTACATACGGAATACTTTGTATAATATGAAATCAATGAGTCATCCTAGTTTTAAGTTAAGAACATTCACATAAAGTTGATAACAAAGATGTGGTATTTAAATCTAAATATGCAGGGATACTGATTGTTATTACTAGTAAAACTATATTCATTTTATTTAAAATATTTAAGTAAAATTAATATATTATTTAGTCATCTATCGAACGAGTATATGCCCATAAACGATGGACAACAAATTCTTGTTTAAATTTCTTGTTCAAAAATATACTTTTATTGCTTTTCCCATTATGTGTTATCTGTTTTCCATACAATGCTGACGTACACAGTGCATTTAAATACATATAGTATAGTAGACTGAGGCCGGCTTGTCGGTTGGTCTCTTACATTAAAAACGTTTTGATATTTCCACCTATTTTAATTGACATTTAATTTTAGGATATTTTTTAAGGAAGCTTGATTGTATATTTTTGTATTCAACAGGTGGATTGCTGGTCTTTAGGAGTTCTCCTATATACTCTAGTCTATGGGGCCATGCCATTTGACGGCTCCAATTTCAAGCGCTTAGTCCGACAGATCAGCAACGGCGACTACTATGAACCCAAGAACCCATCCTGTACGTAAACAAATAAGAGTCATTATATTAAAAGTCCACCGTTATAAGGTTTGCTAGGCAAGTAGAACGGATGGACATATGGATAGGGGTCATATATAAATTACGTCACAAGATAAGGGGAGGGGATCAATGAAATGTGCCAAGGGGGTGGGGAGGGGTACTACATTTCGTGACGTCACATTTCGAACATATTTAAGTATTAAATTCTCATTTATAATTTGAGATCTGATGTCTTAATATTATCTTATAATTTCTATGTATTAATTTGCCAAATGTGACGTGACTCTAGGAATGGGGGGGCGGGTCTCACAAATGTGTACAGCTGTGACAAGGATGGGGAGAGGTTCAAAAGGATTATTCTTTACATTTAGTTGGAAGAATTTATAAAAAAAAATGGTCGGCTCCAGTTTAACACCAAGCAGTAAAAACCCTACGAGACTGAGGAAAATTCTGTTAATTGTTATCACAAGATAAGTGAAGAAGGCTAAAATAAGAAAACGAATCGAATAGTCCAAAGGAATTGGTAACCTCTTTCGTTTAGTATAAAGGTGATATGATAAACAAATGTATAATATTAGTCATGGAATACAATTTTAATCTAACTATGACTTTTTATTATCTAGTCAAGCGTCGTAGGTAGGGGGACAGGAAGACGACGTTCAAGGGGGAGCCTTTCGCCTACCATATAAGAAATTATTATGTTATCTTTATGACAAATAGTCAGCAATACATACTTTCGTTATAGCAGGATTATATCGTACCAAGTATAAATTATAGTAGTCTGAGAAGTAAGTCCTTATAATGTCGTCAAGATTTAAAAGCTTTAAGGTGCAAAATTCAAAGCGTGCTTTTTAAAGCCTTAACTGTGACACTGACTAGTCTAATTCCGAAATCTTATATCTGTTACTTAATATCCATAATTCTATGCTAATATTATAAAGCAGTAGAGTTTAACGGGCTAAACGGGGTTAAACGGGCTAATCTCAGGAACTACTAGTTCGAATTGAAAAAATATTTTTCTTTTGAATAGTCCATTTATTGGGGAAGGCTATAGGTTATATATAACATTACGCTATGTTTTTTTTTTCTTATTTAGTAGCGAGTGAAACCGCGTAGCATAGCTAGTTATTTCTATAACCTTTGTATTATCATCGAGCAGGAATTGTACAGATTACTAAGTTTCAATTTAAACTCACTGAAGCGTTGTGCACTTTAAGTTTAGATTTGATAGTAATGCGGATTGATCTTTATGAGTTCATTGTCTTCGATATCTCCCTAAATATCAAATAAATGCTTGAATTCTTTTAAACTGTAATAAATTACTGTCTCCTAAAATTTGTATGTTTGCCAATTGTTTTCGCTATTGCACACTGTCCCGACGCATATTAAATATATCGTAGTTGGATAGTCACATCAATTTTTAACGACGTTCTGTTATTATGCTTTTAGCCAAGGAATTGTTTACCGTTATATGAATAAATATGAGTTGTTTTACCCACTGGTGTGCCTTCGTTTTATTGCGGAGCATTATAACTCAAATTTATTATCGTATTGATTCAATAACATGAAGTAAATTACTGCAGTGCACGGCTATAAATGTCACGCGAACATTTATTAAGGCTTTAATGCGTTTAAAGTAACGTGCGTCGTTCTTTTGTAGGGCTTCAACGCAAAAATAACTTTTTATAGTGATGCTTACAAGGATTAAACTTTATGAGTGCGTACGTTTTCCTTTTCAGCTGCATCGCCACTGATTCGCGACATGTTGACTGTAGATCCGCTGAAACGAGCGGATATCGCCTATATTTGTGATAATCCGTAAGTTCATTGATGTTTATGAATAAGTTTTTTAAACATTTTTTTCGTATTAGTAAACATATCCAACTGACGATGAAAGACATTGCAATATTTTAAAAAATCAATGTATTACAATTAATTGGGTTCTGGATTACCGGATAAATTTTCATATTGAAACCATATTATCTTATAAGCATGTAAGTAATACTATATTTCACCAGGAACTAATAATGAAATATAAACCGTGAATTTAAAGTATGCTTAGGCCGTTTTGAATAACAAAAACATCACGCATGCGGGATAGTTTCATGTGGGCGAGAAAGTAAAGTATATTTTAGATATTATTATATATTTATAATCTGTCTGGAAGTAAATCCGTTGCTTAAAATTGGTATTTGCGCACCTGTGTTCGTAAATTTAAGTGCGTAGTGAATGTAAGATCTGAAAATAAAATGAAATAAAACGTGTATCTTTTGAGATTAAAGTAGCAAACGAGGAAGAGGAACACCCACCTCATGGTAAATTATCATTTGAAGTTTGTTCTTAGAATAATCTACTCTAAGCTAGGCCCTAGAATCTAGGGTAGTCAAATGTGCTCACGTAGCTATTGGTAGTTTTCCTACGCAATTGAACACTCTTTTGTAAAGAACTCACAGGCATGTAGGTTTCTGCCGTATTCCTTCATGATTATATATTAGATTATTCATGTTTATTACACTCATATTTTTGACAATTAGACGGGTCTGGGATTCGGACCTCGGACACTCCGGTTCATAGCATGGACTTTAAGCTACAACGCGAGCGCTGTCTCAACCATTGAGCCCTGGGTACTAGAGATAATAGAAAATGATAACAAACTATTTATCAACATAAATTCATGTTAAACAAAAGTTGGAAGCATTAAATTTTTTTATTCAAAAATTTTAATGTAAATATGTCAATTGAAAATTTTGCCATTCTCGAAAAACAGTTAAAGTAAATTTACGACTCTCAACTGTGGAACCCACGGGCGGACGGGCGTGTTAATACGGCCCGTAGATATAAGTTATACAATATCGTGTTAATAACGTGTACAATGTGGTCAGCTGGGTGAACATGGGGTGCGAGACGTCCTGCCTGGAGATGGCGGAGATGCTGGCGGCCGAGACGCCGGTGCGGCTCGACCTGCTGCTGTCGCTGGCGCCCGCCGCGCCCTCGCACTGCAACAGCGTCGTCGTGCCGCCCGAGGTACACTGCTGCTAATGACTATCTTTTTTATTACATTTAAGGAGCAAACGTGAATGCAGTCCACCTGATGGCTTTTTTTTATATAACATTAAAGTAGCAAGCGAGCATGCAGTCCACCTGATGGTAAGTGGTCACTGCCGCTCATGGACATCTGTAAGTAACTTCATA
>DWLI01000642.1:0-19633 GCA_018249915.1 Cecropterus dorantes dorantes | reverse complement strand
GAAGGCATACTTTCCGAGGCATTCCAACTTAGTCCTCAAGTATAACAGCGCATCTGTGGCTATCCTTAGGTGAGACTTTGATCTTATTTAGGGTTGATTACGGATGTCCATGGGCAGTAGCTATTTACCATCAGGACTGCATGCTCGTTTGCTATTTCGATACTGTAAAAATGTAAGCTTATTAAAGATAAATTTCTGCTTATGATAACTTTCGTAAAGTGGATATGATATAGCCTATCAGTGTAAAAGAAATCTACATGCCTGATAGCTAGTTCTTCATAATGGTGGTAGAATTCTCCGTGTTTCAATTGCAGTGCGCCTACTTATTGCTAACTTACAATAGTGTTCTATTTTCAAAGGTCGTTTTAGGGAGATCTGTACTATAATCTATACTAATATTATAAAGCAGAAGAGTTTGTTTGGTTGAACGGTCTAATCTCAGGAACTACTGATTCGAATTGAAATAATATTTTTGTGTTGAATAGTCCATTATTGAGGACGGCTATAGGCTATATAACATCACGCTTTGTTTGTTTTTTTTAACGTAGTAGCGAGTGAAACCGGTTGTCAGGTGATAGAACCAGTGTTGTTCGACAGGGGTAGAAACCACCGCACAACCTATTTGTAGCGTGAAGCAGTTCTTGTATTTCATAGGAGGGTGTGGTTACCGGCTCACTTATATATGAGGCGACCATCTTAGTCCTCAGGAGTAGCAACGCACCTGTGATCGAATTCATATAGAACCCCTATTCTATATGAAGCTGCTTATACTCGTAGATGTCTATAGGCGGCAGTAGCCATTTACCATTAGGCTTATGCTCGTTTGCTATTTCAATCAGATAAAAAAACGCGGCGCTTAGCAACTACATTAATATAATTGTTTTCTACACATATTACCAGATTTATTAAAGCAACGAAAACGTTCTCATCACAGATGGGCGCGTACCCGGAAACCCAAAGGGGCAAGCCCCTTCGGTACCAAACTCGCATTTGAAATTCCAATGTCGCTAACTTCTTTAAATAATCGCAGCTTTTGAGACCCCTTGACGCGTTTAACGGAAATTTGATACTGAGATTATAATATTACAGTTTGATACGCTTGTTTGGCTATCAAAATGGCTGTATACGTACATAAATAAGAAATTAATTTAGTGCGTCAATTTAGAGAGGAGAAACTAAATACAGAGTAGAGAGATACGCCATAGTGTAGACTTTTATTCACGTACATAACACAAAATCAGTTTTTTCCGACATCAAAAATCTGAATCAAACTATGATTGCAACTAAATACAGTGAAAAGTAATATTTGACATAAACTAAACGCAGCTGCGGCCATAAGCGCTCGCGAAGAACATTTATCGACTTCGCCACTAATGGCCACTCACTGCAATAGATTTTACTTCGCCACTCACCGCGTAGTAACGGGCCATTAGGTAGGCCACTTCTAAGAACCAGATGCAATGTGGGGACACGTTGCGACCTTGTTTATTCGTTTATAAGTTATATGAAGGGTTTTTAGTATAGTAAACAGTATTTTTCTATGGAGTATATAAGGACTTTTTATGATTTAGTAAAAGTAAGAGATATGATTAAGATATTTCACTTTTATAAACCAACTAGGTGTGCTACGCGGTTTCACTCGCTACTAAATAAGAAAAAAAAATAAACAAACATAGCGTGATGTTATATAGCTTATAGCCTTCCTCAAAAAATTTACTATTCAACACACAAATAATTTTTCAATTCGAACCAGTAGTTTCTGAGATTAGCCCGTTTAACCAAACAAATCCAACTGCTATATAGTATAAAGTATAGATTATTATACATATAAGGCCAAAATCATTATTAATTACTGAACATATCTGAGACATATTGGCTGTCGTTGTCGTATTGTGTGTTAAAAATGATGATATCGATGTAATATTCATCTTATTTTCATTCTCAAAAATCCTTTGTAATATAACAAAGTGTTTTTCAGAATCTTAGCTAAGTCGTATTTTCGACTGTAAACTCGAACTGCGTAGTTATATTCATTTTTTCTTACCACGACCCTATTTCATGTATAGAAAGAAAAATGCATTATTACGGTACGCTTTCTGTACCGAAACGGATGTTATTTTTTTGTTTCAACTTGTATTGTAACCTCAAAGCGGAAATTTAAACCAGGTTCTAATTGGGCGTGGAACAATGGTTACCAAATGAAAAGAGATACGCGGTGTTATATTCCACGAGCGTGTCCAATTTATTGGAATTTCTCAAACTTATAAAAACGATATTGTATTGAATTGTTACTTGACAAATGTGAGATAAGTCTTTTATATTTCTGTTTTAAAGTTTCAATGTGTACCGTCCGGTATACTTATTATAAGGGCGTGTTTTTTAGGTAATTAAGGCAGCAAACGAGTCACCAATTAACATCAAGTAATTGGTGATTCCGCCCTTCAACATATGCCACTATTTTCAAGGAGTTATAGAATATTTTTTTAGTTAGGTCCTTAAAGTAGGAACGCATAAAGCACCGAGTTTTAGCAGAAAAACTTGCCTTGTTTAGATCCTCTACTGCTTACCATGAAGTCCTAAGTAAGTTTTATTCATGCCTAAATGACTGAGAACTGAAATGGTATGCTTTGCCTTTTTATAGTGTTACATTTAAATGTATTTATTTATATACCTTATTCAATGTAAGCTGTAATTAATTGTTACGCGACATAAGAGCTTATTCTCTTATATACGCCATGGAATGAAATATACACGAACTACAGCTACGCATGTAGTAGTACATCTCACCCATTAGCATCTGCCTAATTGAGTAATCAAATAGATATTGGTTAATCAAACAAAAAATTCGTCTAACCAATATTTGTAACCCAAGCTTCGCTGAAAAGGAAAAAAATTCCATTCGGAACATCAGATACAAACGTGTCATACACATTATACGAGCGCGTGAACCCGCCATGTTTGTGAAGATTTACGTCACGAGGACAAAAGGGGTATTAAAACGTTGGTATGCATTTTAAAAATTCGTTACTCGGACACGCGACCCAACTGTTTGTTAGTTCTTTGAGGACTCGGGAGATTTCACTGTTGTTTCAGTACACTTCCCTCACACAATGTTTGTGTGTTTTATACACTGGGTTAGAAATTGTTTCTTTTGAAATACCACATGTTTATGTAGACATGTATTGTTGTAAGTAGTGTTGTTGAATATTGATAAGTAATAATTAAACTTACGTAAACTAACGCTTTTCCTTAATTTCCAAGAAATGTATAGGAAGTAAGCCTTAATACCCGACTGTGTCAGAAGGATGGTTTTTTTTTTCGAGCATATGTATGAATGCATGTTTGATGATCATATGTCCATTTCTTTGAAACACGCTGTAACCCAAACAACTTGACGGATTGTGACATATGAATCATTAGAATCATTTCAGTTTGCTGAGTAAGATATGTTCTACACATATTTTTTTGGAGGGATAGTAAGTGGTCTTTATTTAAAGAACGGCGTCTGTAAATAGGGCAAATTGTTAGGGGAGGAACGAATTATTTTATTATTATACCAATATGGATATGTAATGAAAGGTAGCAAATATACCATTTCAAACATTGTATTATTATATATTAAAAAAAAAAACGTTACATTAAATTACCTTTTTGTTAATATTTTTAACAATGTTAATTGTTTCCTAGTATTGTTCCGTTATGTTACGGAATAACCCTCACCACTTAAATAGCAATAGAGCGCCGCTTACACACTCATATGCTTGCAAGATGCATGCCAAGTTCATAGAAATATTCTTAGTAACTTATTATTATTCATTTTTCGTAGAAACTGCAGAATTTATTGTACTTGGTAACAAAAGACTAAGCACTACAATACTCACATGGCAATAGTTTGTCTGAAAGTCCATTCGCTACTTCTATAACATGTAAAGAAGCTATTTGAGAACAATATCCGTCTGTTCTTTATTACTTAGTAGCGACACAGGGGACTTCATTTCGCATAGTAAGGGACGCTTCCTGTTTAATTAAATGAATGTTTGCACAGACCGCCGGAGTGACAGTCTCATATTATGACACAATGACTTTGCCTTTTTTGATGAGCTTCGTGTATGAAATTTATTTATTTGATCTAATTAGAATTGCAAATATATAAGTAACTATTACAAATTCGGACAGCATATTATTTTATTTTTGAGTATTCTAAAAACTCCAACTCTTAAACTCTTCCAACCAATTAGGTACAACCCGATTCCTGAGCGCGGTTCTCCTATCGGAATTAGAAAGTCTTAGACTATTATTTCATAGACTAGTAGATCTCTTAAATCTTTAAAAACTTCATTTATTACTTTCAGGAATGGAAAATTCCTCGCGATGTTTTCCTTCGCCTGTAAAGGAAGCAACAATTAATATAAATTACGTAAGTAATTTTCGCAAAACCAGAGGTACACGACCCAGAAACTTTTATACAATGTATATCTGTAATTTTATAGTCGTTAGTCTGGAATTTCTAGGAAACAAATATTCGAGTTCAGCGTTATATTGTAAAGGGAGTATTATTATTTGGCCTGTATAACTTGTAAAATTGTTGGATCAATGTTAATAACATCAAAACTAGAACAAGTACGGTTCAACAAAAGAGGTACTATTGTCACACCTATTTCTAACGTATAGTAACGCATTTCGTTGGAAGGGTGTGAATATTGGCTCACTTAAATACGAGGTGACGTATTTGATTGATTTCGGGTAGAATCTTGTTCTATGTGGAGTTGGTTGCAGATGTGCATTGGTGGCAGTAATCAGTTATCTTTAGATGGACAACGTTCTCTTTTGCTACTATTATTATATAATATTGTTAAAGGGCAGACTATCACAGAAGAAAATGTTTTCAAGGAGAATATTGTGATAAATTCAGCTCACTAAAATTAATGTTCTTCCTACTTTGTTATTTCATAATTCAGTTATCACATTTACTCAGAGTTTAAATACAATTCGTGTGCTGAAAATTCAGTTCACAGTCGCACGGGACTCCAATACGGGCATAAATCATGTGTATAATTGGATTCCTATCCGCTTTCGTGCTCTTATTAGTCCGATTCAGTGGACACTACACGATGTTTAATTGAGAATTACTATAAAAATCAACGGCTCTGTAATTTATGTAAATGTATAGTGTATAATTTGTAGTGAAATATGTTGACTACATAATTATGTTCGATGACTGATTTTGAAAATATATGTGCTGGGCATGTGGGTCATTCTAAAAAGGGGTGAGACCTAAATGGAGCAGAACCACGTAGTTAAGATAACCTCTTTCCTTTGGGAAATTAATAACAACATAATGTGCTCGTCGTATACTATTTCATAATTTCATAAGTTTAACAAAAACCTCTTATTCATTATTATATAATTACGAGAGGTGACTCACGATTTCGCCCGCTACTACATAAGAAAAAAACTAAACAAATAAATATTACGCGATGTCATATAGTCTACTAAAATCTATATTTTTAAGTCACTAACTTCAACGGCATAGAACTTTCATATAAAAGTATTTCACCCTTTTAACCCCCTTCGGAGTGAAATTTCCAAAAATTCTCTCTCAGTGCTCCTCAACACTCTCTAAGGAATCTTCATACCAAATTTCATCTTTCTACGCTCACTAGTTTCGGCTGTGCGTTGTATATTAGTCAGTCATTCAGTAACTGAAGAGTTTTATATATATATATATATAGATTTATAAGTTTAACAATAACCTCTTCTTCACTATTATTTTTAATGTAAATATTCATCTCAGCTCAATGAGACTAGGTACATAGATTTACATCAAACCCGCCGTTTGATAGACGAACAAGATAGAAGAGCCTTTTCGTATAAAAACAATAGATAAAATATATGTTTCTGTCCTATAAGAGACGTACAACAATTATTTGTTCTAGTGACAATGTATGTTAGGATTCTATATTCCAACTATTTCCTTGAGAGCAGACATACATGTGTTATTCATATCCTAATTAAGGTCAATTACAAATTTCTAGGATGGCGAATATGTAATTTTAGGTGGAAACGCTCGTTTGCTATGTCGGCTAAATGAAATAAAAAAATTAAGTCATTATTTTTCACGTATAAGTTATTTTCTGATTTTCACAAGTGCTAAAACCTAATCTAATCTCTAAGGCACCATTGAAGGCATACTTATGTATAATACACATATGTGTTTATAATATACATTATAAAAATATATTGGTCTCAATGTCATTTAATCTAAATATTATTTATATTCCCACAAGAGATAAAAATGTAAAATGATGCCAAGTTGCACTTAAAATGAAAAATGAAACCTTTTAGGTCTTGCCTAACATGTATTTGCTATAGACGGTAGCTTAATTGCGGAGGCGCTTGCCAAAGTATTTCACTTTATTTTATTTATACTCGACTTCTATTTCAATTTCGACCCATATATTCACCGGAATTTGGCTGCGGTTTATAAATTTAAAAGCATTCATTTAATATGCGAATCTAAGGTCATAAAATGCACGTTTCGGCCCTTTTTCAACCACCCTTAAATAAGTTTTCGTACCGAATTTAGATGCAGGTTACGGCAACTCATTATAAAATAATTTTATCAATCAATTCAAGGCTAGCAAAACATTTTTGACCTACTTTAAGTACAAAATAGAGGCAATTCGATATACATTTAAGATAAGAGAAGTATGTTATTTTCGGTAATGTAAATTTAAGCATAAAAACACACACAAACACCTAAAACACATTCCTAAATAATATTATTACAACTACTACTGCTCTATCTGGCGTTGTGGCTTTGGCATCAAAATATTTCGCCAAACGTCAATACGGAGGCGGCGACATAAATGAACTGAGAAAATTCGCGAAACATTCCGAAAATACATTTAAAGCAGAACTGACGGAACGCGGCATTGCGAAAATCCTTCTGCCACTGCCTTGCCGTTCCCGAGTCGCTCTCAGTTTAAACGTAATAAAACGTAAAACCCAGAGGAATACATGAAATATACTTTCTGTTCTTTCAACTTGCACGTACATAGAACATTTTTTACCATGACATGACCTGCGTCCAAATAGAATGTCTTCAAATATTTAAGGTACGGCCTGACCACGCATGCCACCCCACAATTTATATTAAGGCTATACAAAACACGCAATGATGGGTACACAGTAAGCTTTATAATGTTCTTTGTTATTGCTTGTATGTTTTTGTAATGTACGTACACGTGCCTGAATTGGAACATTTTAGTAAATCCGACAAAGCCGTTTGAGACTTAATTGTGCTTATACCAAAAACGGAGGTATAAATTAAAATTTATAACTCTACAAAGAAAGAAAAAGTCGTAACGTATGTATGTATAGTATTCATTTATGCACCCGATAATAATTCAGATATAATAAAATCGAGACAGTAGAATAGGTACTAGAATTACTTGCAACTAAAATTTATTTCGCTATTGGTGCTAAAATTTTACGATGACATTAAAATTGGTAACTAGGAAAAGCTAACAATTTGTGTTGACTGGCGCCGTTTAATTTACTAGATTTAAATATGTCACAAGTGTTATTCAACGTGAAATGCTACGCTGTATAGGCAACCATTTTTTGTCGTCGTAGTTGGTTACACTTCAAGGACTTGTGAGAACAAGCTGATGACAGCAATAATTTAGCGCTCTGGTGCTTAAATACACTACAATGACGATTTCTTATGCTCTTTTCGCTTATATAGTCCGTAAGAGAGTATAAATTCAACATATACAAATACCTGGAAATTGAAATTTTAATGCAAGATAATGAATCTCATAATTTTGCTAGTCATGATTTTTAGCATGAATATATTGTGTTACTGCAATAGACTACTGAATTGAATACTGCAATCCAGCACAGTAGATATTAAATCTTTATGGCTACTTACCTATATTTTATCTGCTATATAACCGTACCTAAGATTGGGTTAGGTGCATTAAATTGCGCCATGTACACGTTAACTCGATATCTATAAAATTTCAAGTAGCAATTACCACAAAACTAGCCCGTTTACGAGCCCCTTTAGGTTCGATGGAATATGACAGAGCTCTACATTATATTAATGCTTCGGTTGTTTCCGGTAATTTTCCTTTCTTTTATTCCCTTAGGAATGGTGTTGCCGCTGGCTTTATCGCTACAATACAAATGACCTTAACCTTTATATTGATGTTATTAATACACCATTTTCAGAATCTTCTCCCTTTTCCTTAATAATCTTTCTCAATAATCTTTCTCTGAGTCAATCTTAATTTTTATAGAAAATTTACCAACGCCTTACTAGTTCGTAACTAATGGTTACATTTTATAAGATCTTCGGTATTATGGAGATCACATGAAGCCGGTTTTTATCATTGATTACCAGGGATTAAAACTCGCCAAAGGTCTTATTGATAGGTTGATAAAACCGGACATGATTATTTCTTATAACCCTTTACCTTCTCATACTAATGCGCATTGGAGCAGCATGGAGTATGCCCTTGGCCTATATCCTAGTAATAAGAAAAAACTAGTCCAACCTTGGTTGCCTATTTTATTACATATTTTATTTATTTAAATAAGAAACTAAAAATTAAATAAGTCCATAAAAGTACTTCTATTTTATGGATTGTAAATGTGATAAATAATAAACTTAAATAAATGATGCAAGCATTTGCATTTTGATGCGGGTCTAGATTAGAAAAAAAAGAAAAAGATATATTATAAAAAAAATGTTCAAAAATGTTGTTATATTTTATTACAACAAACATTTATCTAAATTATAGTCTCAGTTGTTCACCAATAAAACTATAATGGCTCATTACAGGAGACATTGAGACAGTATAAGTATTTGGTCGCGTTCCGCCTTCTGACTCAATACTCCAATGCGGTACAATTTCTTCCACGGACGTGTGCTCAATGGAATGAGCTTCCTTTTGACGCATTTCCTCTTGGTTAGGCGTGAAACTCTTTTGTGATCGAAGTAAATTGTCATTCGAAGCCAAATCTCATGAGCAATAACTTAATTTCCGTATTTTCTAGGCGATTAAACATGGTCATTAGTTATGAGTTATGAAACTGATCACGTCGAAAAGTAGGTAATAATAATCGCACAATCAAACCTTAGACTTTTACGATTTCCGATAAGATTTACTAACATCAATCTAATGTCCAGAAGTAGGTCAGTCTATCCGAAGAAAGTCGTATAATCCCTAACAAGATTTTCTCTAGTGTCGATCTACAGAACATCCAGTGGCATGGCTGGAAAGCCAGTGGAGACAATGTATTCGATTGCATTCAGACTCCCGCTGACTCGGAAGGAGATAAAATGCGCAATTTATCAACGGGACGTAATCGTAGACTTTATTTCAGCCTCTTGTGTTTGGTGCAGATTCTACAAACGTAAGACATTTTAGTTACAATTTCTGATTTGCATTTTGTTTACGAACATATAAATATTCATTAGGTAGGTACTATACGTGAATTTGGAAGAAAATTCTGATTAGGTACCCATTCTCAATAAGACTTTTGAAATATACGAATTCTTGTTAAACTTTGTTTATTTACGACTTTCTGCAAGTTAATTTTAATTCATGGTTGTAATTTAAAACTTTTACTGTTTGGAATTTAGGAACTTCCCACTTTGTAATAAAAGTTTCTAGAATTACTGATTTTGATAAATAACAACATTGTTACCGTGTTTGTTACAAAAAAGGCAGTCATGATTTTTCATTGAATATTTTTGAAAACTTCTGTATTTAAATAACAAACGAAAAATCGTTTAAATTACCACATCTTTCCCTACAAAGCTAAGCTGACTCGACGTTTTCAAGAAGTCCCTTATAATGCTTACGGACTTCCTGGTGTTATCTTTCTTAAAATTCAGAGCCGAAAGGTATACGACCGGCCTATTATTTAGATGACTTGACAAAGATCCTAATATCACTGTCTTTTGGGTTTTTTCGGACCATTGCGCTCTGGTAATATGCCGTTCTGTAATGTCAACATTAACCTTCGCGCAAGCTTTTTTGGCAATGAGGCAAATAAGCAGATCGTCGAATAAAATTACAAGGGTTTTTATTCAGAAAAGGTACAGGCTCGCTGAGCATCCGAACGACATTAAATGTTTACAGGTGTTATTATTTATTTTATTATTATTTAAATAATAACAAATAAATAAAAATATCACCATTTTAAAGAGATACGTAAATAGTTATCATTATGAAGTCCTACTTTTAATGTTCTTCTACAAGAGTCACCAGTTATAGCCAAGTTTTAAAGATAGTTTGTGAAAGCACTTTGAGAAGAGATACATAGAAGGTTTTAGATAATTGATATCTGTTTCAATACAATTATGTTGGACATACCTGAAACGACGAGAGTTTTGCGACAAAGCAGAATATCATCGACAGTGTTGTGTCATTGCGTCAGCTACACGTATTAATACGCCGCCGCTGGCGTAGACAGGACATGTTCTGTAGACCTCGCGTGTATTTGCGCATATATTTCCGACGGACTCAACACGCCTCGTTCGGTCCACAAACGACGATACATCGACTCGACGTAGTCTTGTGACACTTCACTAACACATTGTTAATCTTAAACACTTTGTAATTTTAGTGTGCGGTTAGGTAAAGTTCAGATACTTTTAAATTTTCGACACTGTTACGGATAAATTGAGTAAGTTTTAGTTTAAAATTAGAAGGTAAAGCACGTGCGAAAATATTAACTACGGTAGTAAAAGTAAGTTTCCAAAATAGTTAAAAAAGTAATAGGAAATTGTTAGTGCTTTTATCGAGAACGAGTTATAATAGCGCATGTAAAATGGATTGAGTTTGCAGCAAAAACTAAATTGAATTTTAAAGCTTCTGAAATTTGTAGTCTAACAGGTTTTTTGCGTTGAAGCGGTAGTTTTTGCTATAAAACTGGGGTAAAATCGTTTGGCCAGTACACACGGGTGGTAAATAGAGTGGATCCGGTGACGACGGCTCGCGTACGTAGCGCATCGATCAAGCCAGCCGGCGAGCGATGTCGGTTACAAATCCCTACTTGTCTTGCACTGGCTCCAGAATATCAACGTTATATAAAGAAAATTTAACTGAAGTACATTTTTTATAAACATTTATTGTATGACAGCCCACGTATTAAGCGGCCACTATACCGTAGTGACATGTATCAAACAGATATCTAGACGAATGAATTAGATTTCTGTTTTGCGTCGGAATATTCGTGTATGTATATTTGTGTATGCATAGCACCCACGATAGCAAAATCCTAGTATGAGGCTATAGCGTGAAAAACCCTATCGAGTGTTATTTTTTTTTGTTAGCGATACATATATGTAATTAGCTGTATCATGCTCGTATTATCAAGTGGTAAGAGGGTATCATAATAATAGGGAGGTTATTCGGCAGTGCCCTTTAAATATATCCGCGGATAATGTTGTGGTGGTGTACCATTCTGGTGGTAACACCATTCATTACCACATTCGTTTTTGTCAGATCTTACCAAGGCCCGTGTAATGATATTAAAGCTTATTAATGTTTAGTGTTACATGATTTTCGCGTTGCATCTATGTTAACTGGGGTAAAACTGTTAGGCTAGACATGTAGGTCGCAAATCGAACAGATCCGGTGACGAGGCCAGTAATGTCATTCACAACTCCCTGTCTGTCTTGAACTAAGACAATTATAATACTATTTTTATCGAATACTCGTATGTTATTTTACGTTACTTTTTAGCATATTTATTAATTGATATTCTAAAATAAATAAATAATTCATGTAGTGTCCATATTCTTTATACACGAATCATATTAAAGTATTATTAAAACTAATACATTAAAAAATCTAGGCGATTTATGAGTGTATTTTGATGCCCTTTTTTGGGTATGTTGTATATCTATCATACTGCTCAATATTCACTCACAAAATGACTACAATATTGAAACGTTATGTCGACGACATCACACATCGATCAAGCCGTGCGTACAGCACTGATATTTGTCTTGAAACAACCTTGTCTTTGACAAATCTTAGTCTATTGACGCTAAGTAAATCTTTAAGTCGCGAACTGCGCTAACTTAATCAGAGTCGCATACAGACAATGCTAAAATATGGCTTCCGGATCTTTATTTAAATAACAAATATGTTAAACTCATACTTTTTAAGCATGGAAGAAGTGATAAAAAGTTTAAAGTTTTAATTTAATCATACATTCTAAATGTCGCAGTTGCACCACATTTTAATAACTTAAATCATCTAATCTTCCCAATAGTTCCCAATTGAAAATAGTGTGAAAAACTTTTGGTAACGAATATCTACTCACATTTACCTTCTTTGCTGACTTTCAAGTCAGTAAAAGTAAGTAAAACGAATATAATTTAGAAAAATGATATATTTTTATACAAATTAGAAGCTTGCATAAAAATGATTTATTTAATCATTTTTTAAGCACATTATTACCAAATGTTTATAAAGTGTGAAAATTTAGTTTACTAGTAGTGAGGTACTGTCCTTTATATACGTAACGCTTAGCTGTTGAGTTTTGATTTGAAAGGAGTGATATAACAGTGAAACGTCGTTAATCATAAAGCGTCATACTTAATTTTTTCAAGGAGTAACGCTCTTTCAAGACACGAGATTTGGGCTCGATGTCAATGAGATAAGGATCACTTAACATTAAAAGTGTTGCATGATATCTTAGTTCTTTCCTTACATTAAATATATTTTAATGAAAGAAAAGAAATAAAATCCCTCGCGATAAAATCTAAAAAGCCTTTACTTTGTTCATATTGAGCTTTTGTTAATCTATCCACGTCAATATAAATGCGTGGGCTTTTCTTTGTATCTTAACAAGGAAAACATTATTGAAAACTTATTTACATTTATCAAAGTGTACAATGACTTGACGATGGGCAGATAAGACTTATTGAAAAGTATATTTATAGCCGATTCATTCATACTTTATGAAGATATCTTCATTCATATTTTTTGTGGAAAACGTACTTTTTACGTTTGAAAGACACGACCCAGTAACACCATTTAACTAATGTTATTGATCAATATGTCAGATTTTTAAAATAGTTATATTATATTAGTCCGTTTTTAACAACGTTATCTCACTATTATAAAAAAAAGAAACAATTAAAAAGGAAAGAAAAATATATTTATGGCCGTGAATATTGGATGTTATATAGCGAAAAAGTGACTGACACTAATATAAATAACAATTTTTGGATATTAGTCATATTCTTTTTTGTTATAAAATTTGTGTCGTGAATTCACCGAAATGCGTATTTATGCAAATGAATTATAACGCTAAACGTACAAATTAATTCAATAATAATTGCACCGCCGGATTTGCAACGTTCCAAATTGGCAACAATTAGTTATTCCTGAAATTACCTTAATTCAACTTAATTTTCGACATATTTCAAAGCTCAAATAACAAATTTAATATAATGAATCCATTATTGTTAACTCATCCAATAGTGGTTATTGCAAATTCTCAAAATAGTGAGCCAAAATATTTGTACATGAAAATTAATAAAACTACAGAAATCCGAAGCATAGTTATATTGTTTAATTAATACCATGATACTAAACAATGCCAGGACGCAAATGCTTTCAACACATCGCTATTTCTAATAGAGACATTTGTGATGGAACATGAAATAGATATTGCTTTCAGTATCCCATAAAATCCTTTTAGATTTTTATGCTGCATAAATTTTATATGCCAGATATCCACACAAATGACGTAATTTCTTTTATGTGAATAAAATACTAAACGTGTGTGTAGCCCACTTGATAATGAGTGGCTACCACTATATCAATGTCTACTAAATCAATCTCTTAAAAATCTAATTATACTAGGAGTCTTCTATGAGTGTAGAAAACGTGATATAACAATCGTATACGATTGTTATATCACGCTTTCTACACTCATAGCCCCTCACTAGGATTTTCTCCTGTATCGCAGGTGCCATGGACACACAACGACGAATACACAAACACCCAGACCCAGGACAGAAATCTAAATTCATCATTTAGATGTCTTTCTGGCCGGGAATCGAACCCGGAACCCACTTCTCGTCAGACCGGTATGGTGACCGATCCGCCACGCGGGTAAAAGCTATAAGTATGTATGTAGTACGTAAATTATGATAGTAGCGCTTATACCGTATTATTGTACGTCATGGCTTGACAGGGGACTCCTTACCCTCCAAGTATCGCATATATTACGATCATCGTTAGCCAATGGAAGTGTGAGCAAGTATTATTCGGGTCTCGAGCGTACGGAACCTTTTTCCCGGCTAGTTTCCCAAGGGACTCAATACCTCGATTTTTTTATATGTTATCCTGATAAAACAGTATCATTAAATTAAGCCAGGGACTTATTGCTACCTTTGAAACATAATAAAGTTATTTTAGCGTTTCTATTTAATTTCATACTCAGAGTAAAATGTTTGCACGTAGCTGTGGCCAAACAAATTTGTCTATTGCCTCACCCAATTTGGTTACTCGTACTCCAATGGCGCCAAGGTTTTATTATCTTTATAGGTAGAATATATATCTACAGACGAGACGAAAAACAGGTTTATTTATTGGCCCGAATTTGAAATAGACTATTTAATAGTTTTGATCATAATTTTAGGTTTTAACTGTAACGCTATCATGGTGTCAGAAGGCTACATTGTATATTTATGTTGAGACGGTGTTTGAGAAATATCTGCCACAAACGACTTCTATCATTCATTTCCCATGGAAGCTAACTTACACTTGAACCACTTAAGCTAATTAACTTCAAATAGAGCTTGTTATGCATGAAGTTGCTTACAGGTATAAATGGGCGACAGCGATCATTTATCATTAGGTGGATTAGATCCTCGTTTTCTGCTTCTATTAAAAAAAAAGCCAAGGTACTTTTACAAAATGTTATTATAACTCGTAGTTTGCTAGCTCTCAAGTTATCGGATATACCTATATTTTATTAAAATTAAGGTAACAATTTAATTACATGATATACAAGTTAATTAACATAAACAAATCATTTTAATCGATAATTCGAACACAAATAATATTTATGAGCTCCAAGTACACATCTTTATTAACATCATAAAAGGTTTATTTTATAACATTTATATTGATACAGTATACATTTGCTGCACTTTAGTGTGAGTAAAGTGCACGAACACTTTGCTAATAAAAACACTTCTCGTAGCACCTCTACGCCGGATAATCTATGGGTTTATTGTAGCGATTCAGACCGTGAGACTCGGCGGCGTCGGGCGCCGGGCATCGGGGTTCGGCGGTCGATGCACGTTCTAGGAAACTTTAGATCGACCGAATCTTACAGTTCTCGGGAACGACGGGGCAAATACATTTAGTTTCGCAATTGGGTATTTATGAAGCAACGTTTATCGCAAACTCCTTGCCTTAAATAAATAGAATTAATTATTGTACTCAAAGAAAAACAGGTGTAACTAAAAGAATTCAAAAGACAGTATTTTTGCACTTTTAGCTGTTAAGTAAGGATAAATAAATCATAATTCATATTACCAGCCGTAGAAGTGGTAATTTGTCCAAACGAAATCAATACCATAATTTGACGCCTAAAGCTTCAAGGATTACCTACTTGGTTATAAAATATACTTTTTAAGTACTTTTGCCAAGTTAGTTAAAGTAAATAATAACTAAAGTTAAATTCGCAATATTAAAAATGTACTAATTATGGCAATAAGTTATACATGTCATCATTTCCCTAAACTGGGTAACTAAACTCTCCCAACATTTCAAATGTTTTGTTTTATTATTTGTTATCATTTACTAATATTAATTTTCTCTTCTATATATTGCAAACAATTATATCTCCTTAGGCACGAGTACATACCTAAGGCGATATAATTGTTTATTAAACATTGTTGGATATAACATATACTGGTATGTATATATATGGTGTTTACTGTAAATAACCAAAGGTGAGAGCTTGGTATAAATGGATAGAATCAAATAAAAAACTCTTTGCAGATATCTAATATGGAACAAGTCTGTTTAACTCAATATTCTAGTGATTCACTTGCCGGCGACCTGACTCGGCTGTCGATGCACGTATTCCTGTAAAGTTTTAGGATCAAGCGCCCGACGTAGTCCAGAATAATATGCTCAGGAAGTAGTTGTGTTAAATTTTTTACGTTGCTTTTCATATGTTGAAAGTTTTATCTTTTGTAGGAAGAATAGTCAGTGTAGGAATTGAATGACTTCCGCACTAGTACTTTTTTATTTCTTAGTTGTCTTTAAAACTAAACATTTGGAACGTATAAGTAATATTTTGCAATTATAAATAAATTTCAAGTATCAGATTTGGTCTTATGCGTTTACCCAAAAAAAATTCAAACTTAAGTTAGTTTTAGGACCAAATCCTGAAACTAGCCTTTTTGTAAAATAGTCGTTCGCGAATAAATATATCTATATCAGATTTGCTGTTGTATTTTTAAAATCGCTTACAATAATTAAATTACCTCATTAAATATTTTTAGCGCCCTTTTTGTTTATATTAATTAATTGCAACGCGCTATTACGTTAAAACTGCAGCTCAATTTCAGGTAGTCGCTACAGTTTATTATATTTAAAATGTATTATATATCAAAAGTTTTATATGAGTTACTCATTTAGTCCATTTTAATGAGTATTCCACTTATAAAACAATCTGAACGTAATACAAAGCGGTGCCTTGCGCACATCAATATTTCATCGCGAGAAATGTGGAATATCAGAAAACCTATTAAAGGTAGAAAAAAGTAATTAAATAAATTGCGTTTATATAATTAAAATAATAAATTATCCAATTGCTATTAACAAATTATCGTATGATCATTTCTTGTATACCCATGGCCTAAATTGCAGATATCCGGCAAAATTTTGAAGCATCCCGGAATTTTAGTGAAAATCCTCTCTATTTTAGTTTCTCACCGACTTCAAAAAAGAAGGAGGTTCTCAATTCGACTGTTTTTATTTTATGTTTGATACATCGGAAGTTGTGGTTAGGGTGAACCGATTTTGACTTCTTTTTTATCTGAAAGCTGGTGTTTCCCGTTTGGTCCCTAATATATACATACATACATACATGTGGTTTCTTGTTGTTTTCTTTCATACACACAAAATATGTTGAGTACCATCATATATTTAAATTATTTTTTTGATTTTTTGTGCCATTGAAGTCGGTTTCTATTTTTTGTTACTTTTTTACGTTACTAGCATGAGCATGGAATGGTGATTAAAAGAAAGGCTTAAGAGTTAATTTTTAAGTAAATTTTGTTTTATTAAACATTAAATGCTTGTCAAGCAATCAATTGTGTTACCGCCGGACATGAAAATTCCCGGTATTCCCGGACCTGAAAGATAGCTGCACTTTTGAATTCTGTGAAGCATCAAAGATGTGTTATGCGTTGTAGATTAGAAGATGGGATTTGGATACAACTTTCATGACGTACAATTTATCTACGGGATTCACGATGTACAAAAAGTTTTAAATATCAAGCTGTTACCTGCCGCTTCACACTGGTTAAAATACATGATTTCTGATAATCCATACTTAAAATCCTTTATTAATGACATCCTTTACATTTTTTAATTAATCTAGTGTCCAAATTACATGGTTCTACCTTGAGTGCTGTCATTGTACTTGAAGCTCTACGATGATTAGTAAAAAGTGAGTATCTTTATGGTTTATACAGATTTATATAAATTATAGAATCATTTTTCTTTATAGGGATGTTTATACTGGCTTCCGCTACATAATTGAAAAGTGTAGAATATAGTGTTGCAATATAAATAATACAAGTTATATGCGAGTAAGTATTCGATGGTGACAATTTTTTTTTGCACATTGCAGTTCCGATTCCTAATATAAATATAAATTTATGTATTGATACGATGCTAAAATATTTAATGGTAATAATAACAATATAATATGCCTACCGTCTAGATATTGAGTACAATTTCCGAACGGTAAATTAAATAGAGGGTATTATTAGAATATGAAAATATAAATACCACATTATGACGACATTGTCTATAATACTTTTCTTAGTCGTAATCAGGAATTACCTACATTTTAGTTTATTGACATATTTGTGTCAATTAAATTGAACTTGACAATAAAAGTAAATTAATCAAATTCAAATAAAAAACCAATTTGTTAACATTTGAAGAATATATATCAATATATAATATATTTACTGATTTACTGATAAACTTTAATTTTTCACGGTTCAAGGTAAACAGAAAACATTAACACTATAGATTGATACTACGCTTTCAACGAACTTTCAAATACCTCATGAACAAAAACTAGTTTTTACCTTAAGTCAAAATAGAGCATTATGACCTAGCCACAGTTTACTAAGTGATTATACTAAAGGTAAAGGTAGCACAAAGGGCATATATCAAAGTTAAAAATTCACCAGCTAATGTATTTAACCACGTTAGTCTACGGGGTATCATTAGCTAGTCATAACGACAATTTATCATCGATCTTATCCAATTTCCTATTCACGTTTGAGTTACGGAATATAGGTCAACGTGTAGAAATATTGAAGTAGTCTAGAAAATATTGAGCAGTGAAGGATTGGCGAACCTAACTTGTATGAAATGTAAAGATTTTCCGTGACAGGAATATATGGCTGAGCATAACTCTTAAAATTTATGGACTATGTAGTGTAAGGTTTTAAATAATGTGTACCTAAATCTAAAACTGAACTGGAAAATTTCGGTCCACATTTTCACTAAGGTAAGTAGCATAATTAAGAGTGTCATGTCATGTCATTTTTATTTTGAAGTGAATCTTTTTACAATCATTTTGATTTGAAATTCGTTGAAAAAAAGCGTAATGATAAGGACACATAAAGGTTCAGGATTAAGTCGGCGAGAGAATGGCATATAATTGATTACACCGTATTTTATATTGTCGGTCTATTATGTATGTATTTGCATGTAATGTATGTATTAATATATTAATTCTATTATTATTATCTATTATCTCTCTTAAGCTGCTTTTCCGAAAATTCACTTCAGCTGTGTAACAATTGCACACATACACTTATGTAAAAAACAATTATTGTGTACATCAATTAATGATAACTTGATAATACCTATTTCTGCCTAATAACAGTATCGATGCGCTGTTGTGTTTTTAGTGTGAAGCTGTTTTAAGGGAGACTTACTTTTCAGAGGCATATCATCTTACTCCTCAGGAGTAGCAACGCATCTGTACCTAACCTTAGGTGAGAGTAAGGGCAGGCTGCATGCTCGTTTGCTACATCCATACTATAAAAAATAACAATTCAAAGTAAAAAGCAAGTTTATGGCCAGAACAATTTCTACGTTACAAGAACATCGTTTGTGGTGGTATGTTATGCTTGAAATAGAAAGCTTTGCTAAATGCTTTGCTACCCCTGAGGACTAAGTTAAAATGTCTCAGATAAGTATATCACCCATATTGCACCCTTCAGAGACCAGAATACAACAGCGCATATCACTGCTATTATTAAGAAGAAATATGTGTGGCAGTCGAACCACAAACAGATCTACCTTTAAATGATCGATTT
>DWLI01000641.1:0-19649 GCA_018249915.1 Cecropterus dorantes dorantes | reverse complement strand
TACGATCAACGCTTATTTTTTAATAGCCATTTTAGTAATTTAATCATTTTTCCTTTCCGGTCGAGGGTCAGCTAGTAAATATATACTTACTCTAGTCTCAACATGCAGCAGGTTACAGAAGGTGCCGACAGAGAAGTTTCCAGGCCTGTTGAAGCCAATCTCCGTGTGGAAGGTGACGGTGAGCTCCTCGGTGGTGGAGATGACGTCCTCGTGCGGCACGAGCGCGGCCCCGCGCCGCACCGGGCACTCCCCGAGGCCGTTCAGCAGCACGGGGATCCACTTGCGAGTTGCCTGATCCACTGAGGTCGTGTCGAACATCAAGTTTATCTGGAACATTACCACATAGTTCAAACTTGTTTTTTATCTGTAATATTATCACATAAAAATAGTTTTATGCTATATATAGATAAAAATATTTTTATTATTAATTCCTACATTTATATGATGAATATTTGGTGTAAATAATCTTAGTGCTATCATAAATGAGAAAGTTTTGATGGTTGGATGTTTGTTACTCAATTACGTCAGAGCAACTGAATGAACCTAAGTGAATTTTAGCATAAAGATTGGTTGGTCTGGAATAGCAGACAGGTACCCTACCTATCTGCTAGGTAGGATACCTATCTGCTATTCCAGACCAACCAATCTTTATGCTATATGGTATTTTAATTCTAAATAATATTATTTCCATGGATCAACGCAGGTGAAATTCCGGATATAGCAAATGAAAATATAAACACAAAATATATCACAATAGCTACTAAACAAAAAATAAAATTGGGGGTTCATAAGTTAATAGAAAACATAACAGGTATTGTAAGCTATAAAGATTGATGTCATTTATAAAAATAACTGTTATGGACTTAGGGACAAGATTTGCCTTATCGAAAATACTACTGCTTCTTTTTGTTTTAATTTACTGTTTCATAATTTCTGTTTTAATTTTAAACTTTTTTATTTTTGACAAGATGAACCCTGCGGTCATATCCGCGTTTCAAATGCTACTTGACATCTACACATTGAAATAATAGTTACATATCGTCAAAATTTTGGACCTTATACAATTTTAACATTAAAGCGTTGTTTCAGAGAGGACTGACATAAGCGGCAGTGCTCTGTGTACGTAGAACGTACAGTTTCTAAGGTTTAAATTTTTTGTGCGGAACCCTAATTACAATTTCTAAAAGCAGCTTAAGTTACGCCTTATATCATCAGCTATCAAACAGTAAAAGTCCCGTCAAAATCGGTGCAGCGGTTTCAGAGATTACCCAGAACAAACAGACAGACAGACAAAAATTTTAGTAATTGGTGTTTTGTTATCAGTATCGTATATACTTCCATATGAATTTGGTAAAAAGCTGTTATTTTGATATTACAAACAGACACTTCGATTTTATTCAAATGTATAGATTAGCTACAACTTATTCTACTAGATCATCAACCGTTATTAAAGTTCACACAATGAAGAATAAATAAACAAATGAACATGTAGTTTCGTTGCAATAGACTGATCAGAGCGATCATAAATTGCACGGTGGCCACTCACATAGACAAAGTTGGTGTTGAGACTGTGCGCTCTAGTGTAGAGCGGTAGAGCCTTCAGGTCGAAGTGTGGGCACTGACCGCCGCTGCTCCAGCCCGCGATGCCGTGGCACTTCAGGTTGTCGCACGACGGGACCGCCACGCCCGCCAGCGTGCCCGCCGGCGGTGGACGCTGAAAATATTATAATAAAATACTTTATTGTCACATTATTAACTTTCTCAACAACACACAAGTTAATTAACAGCAAAAAAGATAAAAAAATACAAACAAGACATTTTAAGATATGCTCAAAATACAGCAGAAATAATAAGTTATCTCTGGCTCTGCATTGTGCTGGCCCGATAGTATGGGTTTCTTCAACTTCAAATGACTGAGAAACCGGGTACCAAAGTCTTCCAAATACAACATTTAAGTATTAGAGATGGTTTCCCAGCTGATACAAATAAAAAATATATTTATAATTAATTAAAAAGGTTTTTTACGTAAAATCACTATACATTTCTTACAAATGCTTTGTCTACATTTTTATTATTTTTTATTTTTTTTATTTATTTATTTATTGCACCTCTTAAAAAATAAAAGTTACAATAGGGCAAATGCCTTATGGCATTCTCTACCAGTCAACATTTTTAGAATAGCAAAGATCCATTAATGTGTAACTACCATCAGATACACGCTACCTAACAGTTAAGTTTAGACGACAACAAATGTATTAAAACCTATACCTCATTAAACTCCATGGCCTCTTTGAGCTGCTTGAACTTTTCCGCCAGTCCGTTCTCTCCCAGTTCCGCTCGTTGCTTTTCTAACCTGGTCTTTTCTTCTTCTGCGATCCTGTCAAAAATACCAACGTAAGATTAATTATTAATTTAAGAGGATTTATTATTATTGTTCATAGACATAATAAAAATGAAATATATTTTGGAGGACTGAGTATAAGTAATAGACATTTTAAATTGTTTTGTCTGTTTATTTGAAGTCGTATAAAGAAAAACTATTGTTATAAATATATTCATAGTCCGTATCTTAGGGTAACATTTAGTCTAACTATATTATCAAAAATCTGTCTACTTTAAATAACATTTTAAAGTTATGTTATATTATTTTAAAAGTGGCTGAAACCACAGAGCACAACTTGTTACTAACAAAATTCATAGTTTAAGTTCCCTTGCTGCTTCTAGATATTTTTTACCTATCTGACATAATGGGATAACTATGCTAACGGCTTAGCTGATTCTCATGGGCCTTTTGATGGTAAAATTAAGGATTTTTAAGGAATACGTATATACATTTTGCATGTGCAAATAAGCGAAAAGAAAGCCCTAGTCAAAATAAGTAATATAATAAACAATATCAACTCACTTAGCTTGCAGTTCGATACTGGGTGAACCAACGATGGTGACGAGGTCATCAGTGAAGTATTTCTGGAGCAGTCCAAGCCAGTAATCGGCGTCTACTTCCATCAACTCTTGGATCACTTGTTGAGGATTCATTCGAGAGATAAACTGGAAAATATGTATTAGACGTCATACTTTCCAGGAGACAAATGAAAAAATATATTAACTTTTAATTTACTTAAATCATTTTACATACTCTTAAATCTATATAGAGTATTCCACTACATTATGTAGTTGTTGTAGAGTTTGTCAGAAGCAACAAATTAAGTTTTGAAACAAGGAACAATAATCACTAATCATCATACAGCACAATTATAGCTTTAACTTTATAAAAAATAAAACATTAGCCTAATGAAGGAAATAAGAAAAATAATACATTTCTGTTTAAACACATACAACATAATGTATGTAGACGCTTCTTAATAGTTGGTGAATTAAATAGACCTGAGAAAGACCTGAGAAATTAAATTGAATTAATATAGGAAGAATTGAATTGATCTAATAGTGGGAGAAATTAAACCCAAATAAAACTCACATCACTCTCATTCTGCGAGTAGAGCGCATCGCCAATGCACCTGAAGGCCACAGCGTGGTGCGGATCAGATTCAAGACTGGCGAGCGTCTCCCTCAGCTGTTTCCTCAGCAGCCTCTTCAATCGCACCATGTCTAACGGCTCGGTACCGTCGCGGACGCTTTGCAAGCACTCCCTCGCTGCCGTTTTAGCTGCTTCGAGCTTGCCGAGTGGCACGTTGTCTAGCTCGATCTTGATTAGCGATGCCAGGTTCTCGGTTAGGTTGTACGATACCTGCGATACGATTGATAATTAAAATCTAATTTATGTAAGTTACTAAACAATTCGTGATGTTCACAATACAAGTATTCAGAAATTTTATTTCAGATTATTTTAATATTTTCTGAATATATTTGATGCAAACGTGTACTGCGTTTGTCATATAGCATAATTTTGTATGACTTTACATTTTTATCTTTACTTACATTATCAACAATATATTTTGTAAATACAATTTATTCCTTTTAAGAAAACTATATTATTCATAATTGAAATTCAGACGACTTTAGTAGTCACGCCGCCGGTTCTCAGGCTATAATCTAAAGGCATGCGGCTCTCAGTCTACTAGCTAGTGCGGTCTCACGTCTCCGGCGAGCGCGTCCTCCCGCTCGACGAGGCGGCGCTGCAGCGGCGCGGCGGCCGTGTCGCACAGGTAGCGCAGCAGCACCGCCGCCGCCGTCAGCTCGCGCAGCGCCGCCGGGTCGCTCAGCGTCGGCCCGCGCCACCCGAACACTATCTGAAACGTGTACAATGCTATGTTAAATTGGTACAAAATGAGGCAAGGGTTACTTTCATAGCTAGGCGGAAGATGGCTTCACTAGTATTACTAGAAGGGTGACTTTTATAGCTCGGCGGAAGATGGCGCTGCTAGTATTCTGTATCACGCTTTTCTCTTTTTTATATAAAAATTATGGAGATAAGAAAAGTTTCCACCGATCACTGATATATACATAATAGTAAAAATTGTAATAGTTGAAGTATGTAATATTGGAGTTGTCCCAACGTCTGACATGTATGTGAGCCGAATGAAGGTTTTGTAGCACACCCCAGATATGATTAGCTTACCTGGTAAAATTATTTTTGCCAAAATGCTGCCCTACATGACTTCCCAATCTCAAAAATCCAAGTATGTAAACTTAGACTACATGTAATTTATATGATATTTGGGATTTCATTTCTCGTGCTCTGAAATTCTGATCTTCAGTGGTTCGAATTGTACACACTTACATTCTAGTGCTCCAGAATTCGAATCCTATGAGCTCTGGATTAGTGTCTTAGACATTTATTACTCGATAAAAATTAACATCTGCCTGAAACCTTCTGAATATATCCAAAGCTGTTCTACTTGCCCTCGCTCATTAACATGGACTGCAATGCAAAGCCTTTCCCTGAGATGTTGACATAGGTCAATTCTCAGGGTGAGGTGACCAACAGAATATCAATGTTTTAGTGGGACATTTGGAATAGTTGATGTAAACATACTTGTCCACAATCCTCAGTGTCTGCAGGCCATTGCTCCTTCAATTCCCCATATTGCGGTGGAGGAGGAATCGTCTGCCATGGCTTCACCCATTCTTCCTGCGGCTCATTCTCCCGCTAAAACAAATAATTCCTTTAAAGAATATAACAAATTAACAAAAAAATATGTACTACAATAAATATTTACTAAAAGCCAAAACATGTGTTTTCAAACTTCACATTTGGAATATGCCTGTATTGTTGTTTGTGCCATGAAGTCTTATTATAATGGGACTTTCAGGCCAGATAGAGGACTCTCGCATGCATTTACATTAATCATATTCAGACAAACACAATTATTACGCATTCGTTAAAAAAATTGTAATCGAACGATCGAATTATGACCGAACTCCTCTTAGAATGCGGATAATAAATTATATTGTTGCATTTTTGTTTGGAGAACGCTGCCAAGCTTAATATTGTCTGACATTCGAACTCAGTGTTGGTAGTAACATATGATCGTTGGAGATTGTAGTCGAAGCGTTTGTTATTTCTATTGCATAAACATAAAAAAGAGGCACAGACAACATTTCTATTTAAAAGTAAAGATGAGTGTAGACGCTCTTGGCAAGATCTCATTGCGTTTTTGATTATCGTATATCGGAGCAGTCTATTCCAGCGTTTCCCAAATGGTGGGTCGCGACCGTGCACGCGAATAAAGTATCGGGTCCCAGTACATTGTTTTATTTTGTGTACTGTTTACTATATATATTTTATATGCAATATATTAATGTTTAAACAAAAATTGAGGTAATAAGCCCTATGAGCTTATTTTTATTTTACAAAGCAAGTGTCCCGTGTGCAAGTCCGTCCGTTGATTTTTTTTGATTTAATATTGTTGCAATTTATTACAATTAATTACAATTTGTGAATATTGTAATCTTCTTTTTACCTACCTATACATTTCTGGCTCACCGTTTTAGTGGATCTCGAGGGGGAGACCAGATTATGACGGGACCTTGGCATACTAAAGTTTGGGAAGCGCTGGTCCATTTAGTTTATCTATTCTTATCCAACTCCGAAGAAATGGCAAATAAAGGACGAACAATTTTAACGATTGCAATGACAGACAAGGTTACACGCGAAATACATTGCATTAAACACATGTGGGAGTCACCTTAGCTATGATGTCATCTTCAACCGTGGCTAATGAGGCAAAAACTGATTCGGCCTCGATTTGACCAGTAAGGATAATAGTCAAATTTTCAGCTCTGTAGAATTTCTTATGGAAATCGCGAACCTGAAAAAAGATATGTTTTGTAGTATTTTTTTTAAGATAGAAGTAGCAAACGAGTGCACAGTTCACCTGATGGCGAGTGGTTACTGCCGCCCATGGACATCTGCAAGCAACTTCACATAGAATAAGGATTCTATCTGAAATCGATCACAGAGGTGTTGCTACTCCCGAGTACTAAGATGGTCACCTCATCTCTTGAAGGTGACCTCCTAGGAAAGTGGGCCGGCTTCCACACCTTTTCATCGAAACGCAATCGCATCGGTACTGCCACAAACCATTAGACCAACTACACCTTTTTCATGACCTGATAAACGCAAGTGCGTTCATACGTACGCAAGTCAAAATGATCTATTCAAACTTCTGAAACCTGTCACGACCAAGATTAGAATCAAAGCCGGTTTTATATGGTCGCTTAAATCCATTACAAGATAATTCACAACATTTTATGTTTCATTAACTACATAATTTAATTACTATGACTGTTTTATCACTGTAGAAAGTACATAATATGTAGAAAGCGCACGTTAACGAATAAAACGAAACGTTAATAAATGAACAAAAAAAGAGATCTAAAGGTGTGTGAAGTCTACCAATTCGCACTTGGCCAGCGCGGCGGACTATGGTCTAAAAAACAAAAAAACTCTCATTCTCAGAGAAGACCCGTGCCCAGCAGTAGGAAAATAATGAGTTGGAGATGACGTTTATCAAATAAAACATGAGTTTAAAATGTAAATAGAACAATTTTACTGCATGATGAGTTTACCATCGCGATATGGGGTAATAAATATATTACAAAATTGAATTTTAAGGAAACTGAAGGTTTCTTAATTGAGTGAACATATCGTATTTAAGATAAATACGCGCCTATTGTCCTTTGATATATGTGTACTGTATACTTTTATTACTCGCACCATATAAACGAACTAAAACAAACAAGGCTGATTAGATAGTGGCACTGAAGCAGGCAAACATGTTTCTTATAATGCACCATTTTAAAACATGTTATAAGGGATATGCACACGTATCGAAGGTGGCTTGGCTTAATTCAGTAAACGAAGCTATTTTCTTTCGTACAATTGATGAACCAATATGAAGTGGCCTCTGCCTGAATGAAAGTGAATCTTATATAAATTCAACCACAAATGCCTTGGAACCCTCGAGGCCTAAGTTCAGATGCTATAAGTGTCTCACTGCCAATCAGACTTTAAAAGAATAAAGCAGCGACAATACTGTGCCACGACATTGACACACTGTGCGTTAACATTTATGGTTCTAGTCCGGAGAGTAGAACCATACAGGGTTCTACCTTCAATATAAACACCTTCACGGCGCTTCGCTTACGTGTATGTTTATGCGAACTATGACTTACACTAGTTTATCGTCTTATAGGTAAGCGTAGGCGATTAGTGTAGGTCGACCCTTCTCTTCTCTCGTCTTCTCTCAGATTGAGAGAGCGAGCCAAGTGCGAATTGGTAGACTTGACACACCTTTAAGAACTTTTTAAAGAACTCTCGGATGTGTAGGTTTCCTCACGATGTTTTTCTTCACCGTAAAGCCGTTATTTCATATAATAAACATAAAAGATAAAGTTGCATAAATTTTCTTTGTAATAAATTAATAATGACACATTTCAAATAAGGTGCAATTTATTGCCTGCATTATACAAGATATACAATGCACAGGAAAACATTATTATTTTATTAATATCATCACGGTTTTTACAAATAAATTTATCCTTAATCATGATTTTGTAGTTGTCTCTCGTTAGTAAATAAAAATATATGGCTGCACAAAAAATATTACTAGTGTCGTGAAATTTTGCAGGCCAGTAAATAAATAAAATAACTAAACGATTAGAGATGTTGAGCTTATTTAATTTTCTACATAATTTTAGACGAATATTGTCGAGAAATTGATCGATTTTAAAATATAAAAGATATTCACGATAAGCAGCTTTTTATTTTTTTTTATTGCCGATATTTCGACCCAGTTGTATGGTCGTGATCACGGCGAATTGCAGTGATGGCGAGTAATCTTGGTTTTTCTTTTTGGGTTCCATATCAAAACAAACAATACACTAACTGTATTATGTGCTAAAATTTACATTATTTGCGATTTGTATTAAAAAGAATTACACCGACTTTTATTTTCATTCGTCGTTAAACATTCATATTCAAATATTGCGATGACAGGAACATAACCTGTTTCGTAAAGTGTTCTGTAAAGCTCCCTAGTTGAGGAGGGTACAAAAAGGGATGAGAGGTTGTAGCTAGTGTGTAAACTAAGTTATTCACTTACTTTGGTGTTGTTGCATGAAGTTCGAAGGTTCATCATGATGCCACCAGTTTCCGATGAGTAACCACTATTAGGGTACATTGCCCTCAGGAGTTTCAACTCGCACCTATTGGACATAAGTGCTTGTTACGTATGCAGTGCTGGCGTTGGGCTTGAGCGCAGTTGTACCGTCGCCCAGGGCGCCGGATAAAAAGAGGCACCGTTTTTTATTCATTTTATCATAGTATTTTATTAAATGAATTATTTCAATTTATATTATTGGTAGTGTTAAAAACGGCACTGTATGTATATATTTTTAGATAAATCAAGCTGTACACATTTCCATGAAAAGAGTGACCATAACTTATCTATAAATTTCTTAAAATTTAGTTTTAAAACTACTAACCTCGTTTTTTTATTTCTTATTTTTATGTAAATTTGGAGGATGTATGTATTCACACTCAATTCAAAAATACTATGTTGCACAATTTTTTTACATAATTACAAAGTGTGAAATTATTAAATTACCATATACACACATCCACACCACAACAGACTTATATGTAAAGTGGAAAAAAAAGTAATATCAAGTATTCTGAATTCCAAATTAGAAAAAAAAAAAAAAAACTAAATTTCAATATCCACCTGGTTTGGGTTCAAAGCCACTGTGTAGCTTTGTGCCACACAGATATCATATACCAACCTGCTATCAGCAGTATTTTCTCGACCCTGCATTTCACAGTACACTACCCCAGCATCCTCACCATCACCGTCAATGTGGTGGACTTCAGTTGTGAACCCCTGGTCAGTGAGCGTTGGGTTTAGAATGTGGTCCAGGTAGATAGGCAGTAAGGTCAGCATGCCTTCATCACCTGTCAAATTATCATTTTAGTGTATTCTTCAATGAAATATGACAGCACGAACTTGGTAGAGTTGTAGTACCATTTTGCAGTGGCATAGCGTAGGGGGAGCGGAGGGGTGGACCGACCCGGGCGGCAAGTCTTAGAGGGCGGCAAAATTTGTAACATATGAGGGCCGGCAGCATTAGCTTTGGCGACCTTTTTTTTTTGGTCCTCAATTTACATCGTCCATTTTTTGGCCAATTAAAATTTCAAATTTCGCCCCGGGTGGCATAAACACACGCTTCACCACTGCCACATTGTACTACTATTATACAAAAATAAATATAAATAACAAAAAAATATGATACAAAAGGCAGCCTTATTGGTAAGCAGCAATTTCTTTTGGAATTGTACACTGTGGAGTTATATTAGGAAGAATGGAATTAAATTAATTATTATAAAAACAAAAAGCCTACAAGACAAATATAATACTACAATCATTTTATATATTGAATTAGAAATTATAATAAACTGCAGGAGGCAAACAAACATTACAGAGTAAATCTACCATAACTGCATCTGTTACCACATACAGCCCTCCGTTTAAGCATTCTTCAAAATTGAACTTTTTTTTAAAGTATGAAAGTAGCAAACGAGCATGCAGGCCTCCTGATGGTTAGTGGCTACTGCCGCCCGTTGACATCTGTCCCACCTAAAGTTAGCCACAAATGCGTTGCTACCCCTAAGGACCAAGATGGAATGCCTCGGAAAGTATGTCTCCCTTACCACACCCTTCATACTAAAACACAACAGCACATAACACTGCCGTTATTAGGCAAAGTTAGGTGTGGTGGTGGTGCCGGAGTCGAATCACAGAGTTCTACCACCTTAAAATCAATATTGCTTAGCCTTATCTTTACAAATTAGAATATAGCGGCATCTCTGGCATTGCACCACAAAGTTATACTACCTTTAAACTATTAATTGTACATAGTTGTAACTATAAATGTTGCAGAATATAGAAAAATAGAATGTTTTATAGTATTTAATAAACTTACCTGCAGTATATATGGTGTAGCAGGTGTGATCAGTATCAGTCCAGGCATTGGTTCCATGAGCCATGCAGCGGTTGGCCAGAAGGTCCAAGATGCCCTTGTAAGGGTATCGTTTGGACCCCAAAAAGATGAGATGCTCCAACGTATGTGGTAACCCATCATCATCGTGCGCCTCCGTTGCTGTTTGCAACATAATCATAATTGTATTTAATAATATTTCAGAAATATATACATATAATATTATGGTAAATTTCCCAGTCTATCTTAGATTTTTTCCTCATTTAATGTTTTTGACATATTGTTACACTATCACATTTATTTTTCCAAAAAATGCTTTCATATTCGTGTTTCCTATTAGGTTTCTTATGGGACTTGTAATTTACTTTAATAATAGGTTGAATTTTTTGTTTACATTTAAATGAAGACATTAAACGGAATTAACCTTAACAGTAATCGAAATAAAGGTATTTTTTTATAACAAATATCATTTATACATGGCTAGATGGCTAGATAGTACTCGAATTTTAATGATGCTTACCAAGACAGAAGTACCCGTTGACGACGGGACCTTCCACATTCGCTATAATTACTGTGAGACCCGTTTTTTCAGATACATATTTATTGACCGGTATAACATCGGACGCTTTGGTCGACGATACCAGTTTAAAATGAGACATAATCACACTTGTTAAAGACACTAGTACAAATGAGAAATTATTACACTTTTTGTCGAATTCTATATGTAATTAACTAATAATTAGCCGGTAACCAAAATGAACCGGCGTCAACACTCAACCGGCAGAGAAGAATGAAGAATGAGGTACATGAAAATCGAAAATCAGCTACACAATGATTCTAATGAGTATTATTCGTTCACGGTCCACGACACGATCACGAACGAATTTTGCACATAATTTACATCTCCAGACGCAAGATGGACATGTGTAAGTAATGTAATATCACTAAAGTAATATCATGCGCCCGAATAATGAAACATCACATCTTACACGCTAATTTCACACATCACTTATCACTCGAGTATACAGTACAGTATCCGTTCGTAAATGGAATATAATATGCTATATTTAAAGCTTCACTTGGCCTCGTCCCGTGGCCCGAATAAAAAAAACAGTAGAATGAGCGAGTAAGATAGATATATCTATGTTCAGAAGGATAGATATTTAGAATATTCCACATATTTCGTTATATAAATATTTATAACTCTTTCTTTTTATTTGACTATAAAGACACGTCGGCAGTTGATGCAAAAGTTATGCATTTATTTTTTTGTCATTATTTCTATATAATTTAACTAAATAATAACGAAATCCTTATCATCTGTAATATAGGTCTATGTAGGACACCAGTGACATGAGATGTACGATATTTGGAGTCCACACTTCGAAAGATTACTCATTACAATACGAGTGATATGCAAGTTTTTGGAGTGATGCTACTTTTCCGAAAGTAATGAGTAATGATACATTACATTTTGTTCTACCATATTGCGACTATTTTTGACAGTTGGCTTTTGCGTCCAAAAGTCATCAACGACCATACGTCCATGTCACTTCAACAAGCAGCAAAAAAAAACAAATTACCAATTCTGACAATGAAGTTCATGTCATCACGTCATACGTCTTTACTTTTCGATATGGTCGTACAAAATAATCAGAAGAATTGTTTATGATAAAGTCTTAGAGATGACCAGACAAAATCGATTTTAATATTCGATCGCTTTTGAAAATTACACTCATGAATTTAAATGCGATTTATAACAAAGTTGTTGTATAGGAATTTATTAATTACCTCTACTATTGATAACTACTAATAAAACTCCGTTTTTATATACAGTTGTTTACAAATGTCGAAGGATGCATTTTAGTGATACAAATAACGAAATAAAATTGACGCAACTTTTTCTTTAAATTGATTAACAATTGACTCTTATATGAATAAAATAATTATCGATATCCATGTAGTGCATTATTAAAGTGAGCACGACGATTAAGCGCCTAAAATAAGTGAATATATTTAATGAGTTAATATAACCTTCACAAAAAAAAATATATATCGTAGAATAGACCAGTGCTATACTGCTATTATAAGGCATAATATAACATTTATTTTAATATGTAGACAATATTAAAGCAACCGTACTCTCTAATGTAATGTAATTACCTGATCATGAACTTACTTCATTTAAAATAATATACACTATGTTAGTAACATTATTCCACGTAGTCGCAAGTCGCACGTAACTAGGGAACAATAATACACTTGGAAAAATATACAATGTACATCGACTAAAATTATTGCGTCTAGCTAGAATCACAGACATCACTATTAAAATTTTATCCAAAGACAAACCATAGGCCTTTTGCCATCAAAACACAGCTTAATAAATTTGTAGTCTACGATTTACTTCAAAGTCAACATGCAAATAATTGAAAGTCGCAACTATTTTTTGTACAACAAACATTGAGAAAATGTGTTATTTGTCATAGTTACTTTTTATTGTAATATTATGCGACATGGTGAACAACTAGAATTCTCTAGTTAGCAACACCTGTTCCCATTTTATCACCTTTTCTTTTCTTTTAATGGTTTAGGCAATTTTATCACCTTAAGAGCTATGACTATAATAAAGGACTTCTAACATGTTATATGCAATCGGAATTTACAAGTGGATCTTAGGGAAGGAGGAGGCACAGAACCTCAAGCTATGCTCAAACAAAATAGCCTGGACATCCCACTGCTGTACAATATTAGTAGCGAAAGTTGATTGTTCTAGTTTAAAGTTCAATTATACAAATATAATATTCATAAGATGTGCCCATCAACCACAGTCTTAGAGTCTCCTACGCTATAGTTTCAACTTAGTCTTCCGGAAGCCGAGTAGACATTTTATCCCATTTGAGGTTGGTTAATAATTGTTAAGGAATAAAAAAAAACTTCTATCCGGTTTAGAACTGCTTTAATGCAGATATGAATGTCCACGCTAATATTGTCTTACAGAATAAAGTTTGCATTTTCAAAGTTGACAATCTCGTTTCAATAGTGGCGATTACTGATCGATTTTCCATTTAAATACAAATAGCGTCTTCTTCTTCTTGTCATATAATTGACTTCAGCATTACAAAATGCATATGTATACGCGTTAGTGACCATTAATATTAGGTTGGCTGTATACAAAAATTAATTTATATTTATTGACGATAGCTACATGCCGACATTAATATAACAAAAAATATTAAAAAAAAATAAAACTGTACAATCATCGATCATATTCAGATTGAAATGTCAGATTAGTTGTTAAAATATCTTCCCTATATCTTAAGCATTTAGCCAAACGCGCATGTACGTAATTATACACGTATTTCCTTATATTAAAATGATTATAATTATCATGCATTTATTTCTAATCGAATAGACTTAAAAGATGTTATTCTAAGGTTACATCTTCATTGAGACTTTTTTTTTTAATATTAAAGTGGCAAACGAGCATGTAGTCCACCCAGTGGCGTAGCGTGCTTGGGCAGGGCCCCTGTATAAAATGTGTTTGAGGGCCCTAAAGAAGTGTAAATATTTCTCACAAGAGAAAAAAAGTTTTCATAAAATTAAAAGACAAAAATTATTCATCATAATTTCATCATTTTTTTACAAACAATTCAAATTTTGGGCATTTTGTATCATTAAAACGGCAGATATTGATGTAGGTACGCCCCTGAGCAAACATATAAGTAATCAACTTCATGTAGAACAGGGGTTCTATATGATGTCAATCACACGTCGCCTCATATGAAAGTGAGCTGACAACTAGACCCTTCCATCGAAACGTAGGAACTGCTACATGCTAGAAATAGGTATGGCGGTGGTTCTTCTCGATCGAGCTGTACTCGTTCTGCCTTACAATGATACCATGCTAGTCCTGAGGAGTAGAGTACTAAGCAATATTATGTAATTAATGTAAGTACCAAATTTGACAGATAAGTCTATTTCCGCATTCCACATGGCCTTCTCTAACTAGATATTTCTAAGCCTACCACTGGAGATAGCTTGTTTGTATTTAAGTGCATATCAACCACGTGGGTGCAAAATTCAGCGTATTTTTATTAAGTTTTAATTACCCTTAATATGTAAATCTTTATACATGTAAAAATACATTTTCGAGTTGAACGATAAATTATTTAGTTGGTTTTAACATACAATTAGATAAATAGCTATCTACTTCATTGTTTTATGATTTTTTCAGTATTAAGTCTCTTTTAAAAAGTATTTTTACGTGGTTTTTCGTTTGTAACGATATGATGTTATTGTCCGTAGCACAAATGAATTTTAATTTACATGCATGATAATGATTTTTTTTCTTTTTATGGCATGTTAATAAAATACTTCGCACGTATTTGGGCTCTCAGTGTATCCGCAGATAACCGATATATAAGAAATATTTTAAATAAAATACAGACTTTAGTTAAGTACAAACATTTGATTTTTTTTTCAATTACCTATCTACCGAAGCGCTCAAATCGTGTAAGAACATGTGGGTGCTACGGACCCTAATTATTATAGATTACTATTATCATTGCGATAAATTAACGTACGCACATAATTAAAATCGCATTACCAATCGCAATAATCTCTTGCATAGTTTGATTTTTATTTAGTTATCTAATACAGTTAATAATAATCAAACAGTAGGTATTTTATTTTTACAGGAGACATTTTTTCTAGTGAACTTTGAACATTTACGACCAAAAGCATGGAATTTATATCACTGTTGTAATCTATATGTCGAACCAACAAGCTTAATTAGCCTTTGAATTAACAGCCTCTTTTAATTAATAGGGGCAGTTTTTTACGTTCAGGATAGTGGTATGGAATTTGGTGCGTGATAGCAGTATGGACTATGGACATGGGAATTGTGCTTGAATTCATGCATTGTCGTGTATGAGAAAAGAGATTCTGTTAACTGTGCATCACATGATAGAGTTAAACCTCTTGGATTTATCAGGATGTATTTACAATACTGCAATGATAGCCGAATGGTTGAAACTCGTCCTCTCAATTGGGGGTCCGAAGTTCCAATCCCAGGCACGCACCACTGACTTTTATAAAATTATGTGTGTATTAGAAGTCAATTATCACTGATTACGGTGAAGGAAAACATCGTGAGGAAACCTACACATCTGCGAGTTCTTTAAAAAGTTCTCAAAGGTGTATGAAGTCTACCAATTCGCACTTGGCCAGCGCGGTGGACTACGGCCAGAAACTCTCACAATCTGAGAGAAGACCCGTACACGCGTGGGACAATAATGGGTTGAAGGTACAATGTGAGCTTTCTTTAATAAAGAACCCACAATTATGTGAACAATTCTCTATTAAAGAGCTAGTGATTTTTATCATATTATGCCGTTAATAATATTGTGAGCATACATACCATGTGGTGGCGCCGGCGTCGCGTGGCGCTTGGGCGAGCCGCCCGGCGGCGCGGGCTGCATGACGCGCCCTAGCGGCCCCTCGGCGCACCGGCCGCCGCCCTCTGGCTCATGGCTGGGGACAAATGACGTTCTGTTACTCATCGTACTCTGGATGATGGCTGAGAATACATTTAAATATAAATAATCACATATAATCATCTGATTGATAGCCCCTCGGCCATCGGCTATCACTCTCTGGCTCATGGCTGGGGCAAATTACCCTGCGTGGTACTCGGAATGCTGACTGTGAATACATAAAACTTGATGGCTCTTCAGCGCAATGGCCGCCGCCCTCTGTCCCATGGCAGGGGACAAATGAGGTTCCGTTACTCATGGTGTTTGTAATGATGGCTCAGAATACGTATAACCATAAAGAATGCATAAAATTTTCTGATAGATGGCTGAGGATAATCAACGTAGGTATTGATTGATGTTACATATGAGCTAGTTTTAGGTCATGGCTGGGAACAAATGGCGTTCCGTTGCTCATGATACTCGCGACACTTCAGAGTTAATATACAAATAGACACGTCTGCCTAATCGCTGCTCACAAGCGGCGTTCAATTACTCATGATACATACGAACTAGAGTTCACGTTCATGGCTGGGGACAAATGACGTTCCGTTACTCATGATACTCGTGATGACGGTTCAGAATAAATTTACTCATGGAGACGTGCGGCTCATAACTGAGGCTGACAAATGACGATCGTTCGATTCGATTACTCGTTAAACATATAACGTATCATTTGATTTATGGGGAAAACAAAACAAAACTATCAACTCATAGCTAGACACATGAACATTTTAATAGTAAATACGAAAAAAATATTATTATACCTTGTACAAATCTAACTAACAGGTTACATGAGAATAATAATTCTTTTTTTGATTCATGAATACTTAAGATTCCTTTAACAATTGAATGTAATAAGAGATTTTTTTCCGATTTCAGAGGGTTTATTTTCAGATTAAAAATAACACTTGTAAAATAAAATTGGACACACGGACCCATCCAATTTGTAACGAGGATTCAAGTTATGGACGTTTGAGGTGCCCTTAAGAAGCGATATCGTTAGCGTTCGGTGTCCGCTCGTTCTGAGACCGACTGCTTGTTAGTAGATGCCACTACTGTGGCTGGTATCATTATATATAAATATAATAATAATAAGGGTTGCAGTGTTCGCATATCGATATATATAAAACTCTCTTGAGTGACTGACTGACAGACAACGCACAGCCAAAACTACTGAGCGTAGAAAGTTGCAATTTGGCATGAAGGTTCCTTAGGGAGTGTAGAGAAGCACTAAGAGAGGACGAGAGTAGAAGGGTGAAATGCTTGTCGCTTATATTTAAACAATCGTAACCCAAAAAAAGTAACCCTGGGAATTTCTATAAATTTTAATGTTATTTTTTTGGTATACTGTATTAAGTATTTATCGTAGCAGCATTTTACAAACAGAAGCAGATTTTTTTGATTTAGTACTTGCTTATTTACGCGTCCCTGCCTGCTTTGGTTATGTTTTGAGTGTACGACGTGCCTGTGTAATTAAGGTCATAGAATCATTCTGTGCTAGATTTCAGGGTAATCCGATCAGTAATTTTTGCGTGACAGAGTAACAAACACACATACATTTATAATATTAGTAGGATTTGTTGTTATAGCAGTCATGGTAAAATACACTCTTCAGGCGTCTATTTATTATATTACCTCGACCACGATGCATGCCGTGGTGGCTTGTTTATTAAGACAGCATTTAATTTAAGCCTAATCTAGTTGTTAGTTGTAAATGTAATGTATTGTCATTACTGGCTACCCTGTTTAAATAAATAGTAAAAGAAATAAATAGATAAAAACCTGTGACAGATGGATAGACAGCGTAGGCGTAGTAATAGTGACCTGTTTTACTCATTGGTTACGGAACCCTAAAACTATCCACAATATTTGCTTTATTTACAAACTAGTACTGCAAAAGTTCGCGTAAAAACTACTCTTCAGTATTTGATGTTGTTCAGATTTTTTTGACTATTTTTATGACTGCCGCCACAAAGAGTTCAACCAGCATGTGGGTTTTTGAATGCCGTGTTCGTGTCGAAAACTCGGTGTCGGTGTGTGTTATATGGCGCACAGAACTGTGTTTGACAGATGTCAGAATTATGTTGAAAGTTTTTACGTTTAATCTGACTGCTATAGACGAAGGGCAAAATTTCTCGAAGATATACTGTATGTCTGTTAATTTCTTTGGCACACTGTACAACACACACAGCTTTACAGATTTTTTACATATCGTCGCTTATATAACAATACCGTTAAGTGATATTTGGTAACTTTTCAGGAGAGACAAAAAACTGTATATTTTGACTAGTGAATTTTATACAAAAGATACAGTTACAATACTGCGCAAGGGATATTTGGTAACTTTTCAGGAGAGACATAGAACTATATGTATATTTTGTCTGAAGAATTTATACAAAATTTACAGTTTTATGTCTCTCCTCAAAAGTTAGGAAATATCACGTACGCGGTATTGTTATATAAGCGACGATATTATGACACCTCATAATATTCGTCCTATTTGTAAGAGTTCATGATATAATTTATAATATGGTAGCAGTATTTTTTAACAACAATGAAGTAGCAAGTGAGCACGCAATCCACCTGGCAAATGGCTCCTGCCACCCATGGACATCTGTAATCAATTCCAGATGTGATCAGAGTCTAGTAATTACTTGATTTTGGCCACAGATGCTTTGCTACTCCTGATGACCAACTTGGAACGTGTCTAATAAGTATGTCTCTCTAACTATACCCTTCAGACCAAAATATAGCAGCACTTAACACACAAAGGTTTTTAATCTCTCTCTTACATTGTCTCTACCTCTTGCATTCATTAAACCTAAAGAGCAATGCTTCACACTGATGTTATTAGGCAGGAATAGGCGTATAAATTATGCCACCAGAGTAAAACTTGGTATCAGACTAAAATCAAGTCAAATCAAATCAACTCAAATTCGTTTATTATGGAATTTAGGTAGCTAGTTATATGTACAGTATAGTCACAAATATTCCTCTACAAAATGGTTTCTATGTTCATTTATCGACATAAAATCACACAAGACAAAAACAGATTCGTAGAAACCGCTTTTCGGTACATACTTTCGCATAGGTACATAAACCCTACTACCTTACACTGTTCCTCTACACCCAAACAAGGGACAAAGGGCGTTATAATTACATGCACAGCCGGTCAGTGTCCAGGCGATAGCATACCACCCTACCCCTCACCCTGCAACCCTTACGCATCGATTTCTGTCCTGTAACTGCATACTGGTATGTACACGTGTAACTGCAGCTTGCATTGCGTTATGTAGGCAGAGCGGATGTGTGAAAAAAATTGCTGGTTTTCAGTAAAATGCGTGTGGGGTTTTGTTTAAGTGGCTTTATTATTCTTAATCTATAGGCATTGTAATATTATAAAAAAGAAACAAATATAGCGTGATGTTATATAGACTTCAATTCGAATCAAAGGTTCCTGAGAGTTTGGTTGGTTGAACTCGCTAATCTCAGGAATTTTTGGTTCGAATTGAAGACTATATAACATCACACTTTTTTTTTATAAATACATAAAGATAACGCAGACGGGCTACCTGATGGAAAGTAGTCACCGTCGCGTATGGACATTTGCAACACCAGCGGAGTCGTCAATGTATCGCCGGCTTTGAAGGAGAGCTC
>DWLI01000640.1:0-19661 GCA_018249915.1 Cecropterus dorantes dorantes | reverse complement strand
GGTTATGAACATGGAAAGTAATGTATTTTTAAAGTAACATTTTACAGAACTATGAAATAAACGTGTGGTCCATCTAATGATGAGTAACCACTGCCCCTCTTGGATATCTGCTATTAACCTCAGATAGGATTGGTGGTTGATGAACTGACAAGTTACTGTCTCCGAGTACTAAGTTGGTGAGCCTCATATATGTACGTATAATATGTACTTTTACATGCTTCACGCTAGATCCCGGCAGCGCCTAACACTTAACATTATAAGGCAGAAATAGATACGTAGAATTCGACTCTGGAGATACGACCCAACAACTTTCAAGTTATGTACCAAGATCCCCTCCATTCCTACACAAATAAATGTTTATATATATACAAACTTTAGTCATCTCTTTAGCTCTCTTATGCAGCGGTCGCCACACTTTTGATAACACGAGTCACAAACTAGTCACCTAAACTAATGGTAGGTCACATTTGAAAGTCTACAAATTTTGTCGACCGAAATCGAAAACAAATATATAGACAATATTTAACGAATAAAAAGCGATTGCCATAAAACTTGTCGCCAAAAAGAAAATTAAATTTGTCAGGAAATGATGAAGAGAAACATCGACGGCCGCAAGAGGCATAAGAAGATCCGCGGGGCGGATGATCCTTGTGGACCGTGGGTTGTACATCACGTATAAAAAGTACAAGATTTACCTCACAACGCAGCAGCCCTGCAACCCAGTGCACTGACAAGCGCTAATGCCGCTAAACAGTGCACACGTCGCAACAGTGCTGTAACGTGCATATTTGTCACACAGAAATTACTAAAGTAAATTTTGTCAAATTACGGAAATGCCGAATACGTAAAAGCCGCACTAATATGCTTATTACTGACGGCTGTGACAAAACGAGGATGAGAATAGTTTTGGAGCATATACATATATCTCCAATTATTTATTCTCCCTACAGCCCAATTTAGCGGAAATTATCTTGCGTGGTTACGTATTGAATGGACACTTGACATTGATTTCTTTGCATGGAGAGAGAATCATATTCGGTCTTTTGAAGACGTAGACGTTGGAATCATGACGTAGACGCTGGAATCATATGTGGAAATATCGTGGACGTCGTAGGCAGCTGTTTGATGCAAAGAAAAACGTTAAATAAAACAATAGTCGGTTACGAAAAACCAGCTCCTTAAAGTTAATTACTTTTATAGAAAAACCAAGTACTAGATTGTCATATCTCATTTTCATCCAAACATCATTATTTACTTGGTCGATACCATTCATAAACATAAAAACAAAAACTTAAAAAACTGAAATTAAAACTCAACATTTAGTTCTTTCCTTGGTCGGAGATTAAACCGGGAACTCTGACAGTGACAGACCGGTTTAATGACCGCTTTGCCGCACGCATCATCCAAATACTACAAAAAACTACTAAAAAATACACCGTACATAAATGCGCGTACGCATTGCGTACGTTCGGGGGGCGTGTATAATTCAACCAGCCGATTGATGTTTCAGTTGCAACACAACGGACCGAGAGCTACATGTGGAAAAATGATTCTGCGTTCTGCCTAACAATAAAAAACTCAAACAAATAATCATATAGTATATGTAGATAATGATTAAGCTGTGATCAATTTGAAATTCGTCCTTTCAGTCTAAGGGTGGAATCATATGAATCTTCGGTTATGACATTGTGGGTATTAAAAATTAATTATGGGTATTAATTACTTTTAAAATGTGTGAAGTATAACCTATAGTCTGCTTGGCGTAGTGGACTACATTAAGTAGCAGTGATTGTCTAATCACGATATTTATTTTAAGTTATCAACTTCTATTGCTAATTGCTAATGATTATGGTGTATTAATGTACCAGAACGGAGAAAAAAAAATTGAAAATATATAATTTACATGTTGTACGTGATACTACCAAAAGAAACGCAGCAGTTAACCTGTTTACGATACAGAAAAAGTATTGTAGTTGAGTATCGCTACGAGCAACATTTATAAACGATCGAGTAAGCGACTTAGCGCACACACGACACCCGGCTCTCGGCGTCGAGTAAAGTCGAGTTCAATACACTAGTCCATCACCGTATCACAACGCCGCGCACCGCGCACGCCCACGCCGCTGTCGTCTGCTGACACGTTGCCCTACGACCTACCAAATTTTTATAGTTAATCTTAATATAACATTTGGAAAATTATCATTCATCTCTTATCATCATCTATTTATAATGTTAAATAATAACTACACCTTAATGGTAATTTTAAGATCAGTTGACATATGCACAAATAGCATGAATCCATAGACAACAGGTAATAAATTCATGAATGACTTCATAGTATTTATAAGCTAATGCGTATAGTTGTCATTACACAAGCAAATCAGATAAGTGAATACTTAATACTTCGTCAGACAAAACATATCCATATCCGACTGTAGCTAAAAATAGCTCAAGTCGAGTCATCTGCAACACGCGAACATTTTTATCACGACTAAAATATAAACAAGAGCATGAAAAAATTCAAGGTACAATAGATTAAATATCGTTGAAGGTCATTTTAATACGTCTACATGGAGCTCAGCGCGAGAGGATTGCATGCGTTATAGTTGCACGTCGTGAAACAAACGAATATCGGGAAGACGGCAGACAACTACGACATTTAGTAAATATATTCCGATACCGATAACTCGATAGTTTCATCGAGACGCATATCGGGACAAAAGCACCAGACAACTACACCAATCGGTAACTTGATGCCGATATCTCGATAGTTTCGTCCCGCGCGACCCTAGCGTCCGTCATTCATGTCGAGCATTATTTACATTCTTTAACATAACCTGCCCCGGGCGACGTGTTGCGCGGCCGTACCAGCGCGCTGCCTACTGCTGGCGGGCTCTTGTGGTTATTGTGGTTCCTTCATGTTTCCAATCATACTATTATCTTAATGAACTTCAAAGTTCTGGTTCGGACTATTTTAAAAATACTGTTATTTGTTATCTACATCACACGGACAAATTAATTAATTAATCTTAATTTAAAATAATTATGAAATTCCAATCACAAAATACACAGTGTGATGTGTGTGATGAATAGACATTGATATATCGTAACAGTAACTAATCAAGTAGATCTAATCAATCCGCGTTAGCCTAGAAAATGCGACAATTTATGCTGGAGTTATTAATAGCTCACTTGCATTAAAATAATAGGTGATAAATACGCTTGCCTATTTGCAGCAATCCCGCGGACCGTGACATAACGGCAGACTATCTGAAACGGCTAGCGATTGCAAATTCAATGAGCTGTTCGTGAATATTCGTGAACGTATTTTAACACTCAATTTGTTTTCCAGCAAAACACATCCTGTGCGCGTTTACAAGTAAATTTTGAACAATTAATTGTCGTAGACAGAATAGTATTTAAGAAAATTTTAAATTTATGAACGTCCCTAACATGACCAGTGAGGCCACAGAGGGCACGCTTTTAGCGATTGACTACCTCTCGAATGAGAGCACGGTCATCCCTCAAACAGACATAATAGCCTAAAAACCGATCACAATAAAAGTAAAAAGATAATTAGTATATATGAATATAAAATAAATTACTAGACGTACTTGTATAACGGAATAAGTTATAATAAAAACAGAACGGATAGGGTCCTGATATAATACGACACCAATCTTGATCGATTGTTACAGAATGATTACCGGCAAGTACACTGACCTCTGATATATATTCCACTCAGTGCTTTCAAACCAATTAAAACATATTTGAACCATTATGGCGAATTACGGACACGACACTCCTTGCATAAAGCATGTATTCATGTAAAATCTCTTTCTTTATATCATTTACTATTTGCATTTTAATATTACAAAGCCGAAGTCTATTTGTTTGGTTGAACACGCTAATCTCAGGAACTACTGGTTCGGATAGGCTCTATAACATCGCACTATATATGTTTGTTTTTTTTATGTAGTAGCGGCTGAAATCGAGAGACACGGCTAGTCACTTATACGAGAGTTCTCACCCTGGCAACTTTAAATCAAATTTCTTTCGTATAATTGTAATATTATTACGGAATGAATTATTTTTTTTTTAATTAACAAAGATATATTTGTTTTAGACATTTCAACGAAGTTTAAATAAACATACTTTTTGACTCTAAAAAATGCGAAAACGTGAAAACTCCTTTACAGGTACATAGTTTGAGTCGCGATCAAACTTGCAATAGTACGCTAGTTATTTATTTCTAGAACAAATGAAAATAATGGAATTCTCGGAGATGCTACGTAGAAATTATGACCAATAACCAGTGGATCTACAACGCACCTTCTGACATCACTGACACACATTCAGTGTAAATCTACAAACATAATGTAGGCTGCACTCGAGTCAACACGAGAGCAAACAACGTGGGCGATATTTGTTTCCGATACTTAGATACTTATATGGAAGGAACGAAAAGAAAGTTATCGACGGCGACCATGTGAGTTTTCTCTTTAGTTGCAGATCGTAGGGGACCTGAACGTAACATCTGACTTGTTTCAGAAATAGAAGAAGGATTCAGTGAGATCCTGCAAGGGGACTATTTAAACTTTCGTTGTTTCTTCTCAAATGCAAATACAGGGTGTATTTGCATTTGAGAAGACTATCATCTTTATACTTTCGTAATTTAAAAATGAAAAGTAACCTCTTTTTAATCGCTATTTGATGTTTCCTGTACCGATATAACCTCTCCCCGAAAAAAAATGTACATTTATTTTGCTATATATCACTAAGTTCGTAAGTTGTGTCGTAATTGTAACAAATATTGTGCAATCAACAATTTATTTCAAAATATAAATAAACAATCATCTGTACACTGAGTTGCTACAAAACACAATTAGTTACTGTAAAGTTGTGAGTTTAGACGTAGCAATCACGTCGTGTTGTACAAAGGATGCGTAAATATGAGACAAGTATGGTTTATTTATAGGTCGTGGCAAGGGATGGGATCTAGCCGTCCGCGGCACCCGCGCGGCGCTGCCGGGCTGCCGGAAGCGACGCCGGCACTCGGATACGAGTACAGTTATCCGTCGTCGCTTGCTCGCCTACTAACACCACATTACTGTCTACATTGAGTAACTTTGCTGCCCAAGTTTAATGTTGTACGTATCGTCAAAAAAGAAGCCGTCATTGATACATTTGAAGTTGTCCTGAAAACTACTGTGCCGTTCTAAACGGCATTAACAGTTATGGCTTAAGTAGTATACAGAAATCGTACCTAAAAACACTTTGACACTCTAGGTAAAAACTGAAAATTTCACTGCTATGTGGCGAATAAATAATTTACATACTATTCCTTTCTTCGGAAACAATTATATCGTTGCTTGCAGCTCGCATGGCACTCGCAGCTATGTTCGTGTTACATCATCATCGCAATGGGACATTAAAGTTTCATAGCAAACTAGCCTCTCACTAATTAGTCGGAAATTAACCTAATGTCTCAGCACTTGTAATAATGCACACGTAACTGTGTGCGGAATAGTGCGAATATTTGCTCACGCGCTAAAAGCGATTACCGGCGACATATACCGTAGGATGCACTGGAACGCTTGCGTGAATAACTTTATTCCTCGATGCATTGTGGCTGCCGGTTATAGTTGCAGGCGTGACATTACGAGGCATCTTTCATAATAATACATTGCTCTTTATACTATTATGTACAGTAATCTGACGCGTCGTCTAGCTAGACGAAGTTAGTATGGTTTGCGAAACACCTTATTTTCCGTAAACGTCATCTTTATCGGTCTTCTTTACAACATTTAAGAACAGTATTAAAGAGGATAGTGAAATATAAATGCGTGCCCAAATTTTTTAATATGAACATTATTGAAACGGTCCGAGCAGATTTGTCGACGCCGGTGCATTCACGGCACCTGTCCAAACATACATTATGTAATTAAAAACAGATGCAGCAAACGGGGTCCTCTTTGTCGTAGAGATTTTTTATAAACACAGAAAAAGTATTACAACTTAAAAAAAAAACGAATAACGCTCATCCTTCGATACTTTTTTGCTATTCTAACCTTATTCAACTTATCACGATTTCACTAAATCAAACTAATCAAATAATTTCGAATCTATCGATAAGATTTGAAAAAACATAGATATAATATTATTCGCTTGCATCAGGGCAAGTTGGACCGTTATTTATGACCGTATTATAATGTCGCGTCTCTATTCATACTTCAGAAGTAATGTACAAGAGAGATTCCGGAATTATAATATATAGTCACAGTTACTGGGAAAGTATCGTAAATCGCAAACCACAATCGAGTTACAACGCATATGGGCTCGCCTGCAAAAACTGGCCGAGTGAGGCTCGCCCTTAAAATTACATAAAGCTATGTCCCCAATGGACTTATAAGTGCCGGACCGCCGCAGCCTCCGGGGAGATCGGGATGCTACACTAAGACACGTTTCATTATTGTTGTGACAATCTTATTATTATTTATCTTTAATACTCGTACCTCAACACGAAAGCATATTAAATTTTTAAACTCCGCTATCAATCCTAATATAGGGCATGCCCACTGTGTATTGTTCCAGTGTGGTCTCGTCCTAAGTTCATATCGTTAAATTCTATTCATCTACGGCAGTGCGCTTAGCAAGTTAGTGAAAGAAATTAGTAGCATGACATCATCAAGTAATTGTCTAGCACGCGAGCAGCGGCGTGTCGTCGACGGCTTATCGCCACTTGTTGCTCCTATCAACCACATTTTTTTTATGATCTTGTATAGGTATGCTTACATGTACTGTAATTAATCATATTATTCTTAAGGTCTAGACTTTTAAAGTAAGGGATACCATTATGCTTGGTAGCAATAAAAAATATGAGATTACATTTACATTCATTAATTTAAACTACCATATTTTTATCTACTAAACTGATTACAATAAAGATATATTAGTTTTGTTCATTCATGGAAGAAGTAGAAAGTTCAATAAACAGGCTTTATGCAACAAGGAAGAGAGGGCAGGCAGTGGCCAGTATTTCATTATCCAAAGCCAGTATCTGAGGAAGAACATGATCTGTTGAAAGGCAAGGCAGCTAAGATTTCATAGTAGGCAGCTTTCTTCAGCACAATTGGTGCATGACACAGTGCGAGCCGCACGCTCTGCTCCACAGCTATGTAATGCACATATATTGAGTTTTCCTTTTGCAATCATTTTCTTTATTTCACACCAATCACTATTTATAGATATCATTATAAACATCCCATTAAGTGCAACATCAAAACAGTCCATACAATTAAGATGTTATATGATGGATAATAAAAATACACAAGGTCAGGCAAGAGCAGTGGAAGATCCCGGATGCCTTCCATAATGAAACGATTGGCGTAAAAAAATATCCTATATTTGCAATTTTACCATAATCTTAATTAACTTGAGATTTTGGATTTAGGGACGGAGAACTTGCACCCTCATCCCTTGCTGTATCAACCAGTAGGTAAAAATATTTTTTATCACAGATCACACCGAAAGTGCGAAACATTATTTTAACACCCTGAAATATATTAACCTTTTTACTAAACATAATTTAAATATAGATCATATTTAAATTAGAAGGTTGATTCTATCTTGTGCATTTTTTAATAGTTTTTATAAATTGTTATAGTGTTATTGAAATAAATGTAGGTTTACATCATTTAGTCTTCGATACTGTGCACCCTGTGCATTGTAGAATTGGTACCTATAATTTGTACGCTTTATTGTACTTTTATTGTTTACCTTTGTATACTTAGTATTTTTATTATTTGAAGTTCTTAATTAAAAAGACCAAAAAATTGTTTATGCTATTTTTTCAAGCTTCACTGTCATACTAACATTTACTTGAATTATTTTTTTAAAAAATGTTGAGGGAAATCATTTCATATACATAAGAAGTTATAGGTAAGTCTGTCACTTACCTAAAACTTTTTATATGTGTATGAACTTCTTATATGTTGACCACAAAGACTTTATGTAAGACTTCTATCACTTTTCAAAAATGTTCATATGTGCAACATTGCAGATGTGACTTAAGTAGTATTTAAAAAAGTCCACAGAGCTGCCTGTGGACCTTGACCACATTCTATTTTATAAACTGCATATTTGTTTACTACTTCATTGAATACAAACTAAAAAGTTCACTGAGATGTATGTACAACAATCATATATTTGTAAAACTAACTAATTTGTAAATTATATAAAATATGATGTAATCAAGCCAATATCCATGGCTTTTAGTTATTGTATAAATATTGGACTAGTGAAGCTTTCTTCATGACTTGTGCTATGGTATAATTAAATAAGTATTAATATTTTGTCATATAAAATAAGAGATACTTAAGTGAGTGCAATGCAACTATGCATATTTATTGGAATAAATTATTCACATTATGATACATAGAATCATTAAAATAAATATTTAATTAAAAAAAAACATATACTGAAATAATCAATTATTTATTAGAACAGATTAAATAACAACATTTTATGTTGAGAAACGTCAAAACCTAGAGGGCATTAGAGATAATAGTAATTAAGATATTTTTATGTTGCAAAGTTAGTTATAGTTGTTCTTTGCATAGGTGAAAAATTTTATCAACGCTGTTGGATAATCTCGCGCCGGAGGAAAGTTCGGTTCAATTTATCAGGCGCTGTGTACACACCAGATAAGATAGCGCGCCGCTGGAATTGCATAAAGTAGCGCTCAAATGATCGAGGTATAAATTCGGCGGCGCATTGCTCAATTGCATCACTATTCACGACTCGATTCCTACACTTAGTCAAGGTCTCACTTAACGCTAAGTACCGCGCGACGCTCGGCCCGCGGCGCCTCGCATCACTCACCCACACAACTTGACTCCATTTTCTTCCGCTTATCTTTTCGATAATCCGTTTTCAATCAAGTTTCTGTGATGATCCAAAGTTTCTGAGACATGACAACGCGCGCACCGCCACTCCCAATAAAACTTTGTTCAAACTTTATAACTTCCACAATTATTGAACCCGGCCCTCTCGTGAAGGGCGAGAGCACTTTCACTTTAAATCTGAAACACTTTTTTCACTTTCGCGTACGAAAAGCCACAAAATTCACTGTAAAAAAGTTAGAAATCATTTTCACGGACAGGACGAAACTAAAACTACAAACAACTTCAAACAAATAAATGACACACGGAGCTGCGGCGCGCGCGACGTATGACTGACGCACAGACTACAACACAGCGTACAAAGTGTTGCTCACAGATAATATATCCGTAGTATGATTTTTACGGAACGATTATTGTAACTAATATATTTTACTGTTTACATTTTTATCTTGGTACATGTTATTTCTATGATTTTATAGGGAAAAAACGAGGTAAATACTAATCAGTCGAGGCAGTCGTCATCTTTAAACATGAGAATAGAAGAACAAAAATTATTTTGGTCTTATATTCTAAGAACTTAAAATAAAAAATAAAATTGAAATATTTATCCCTACAAAACATTTTGTAAAATCCCCTTTCCTTACTATATATTTTTGTATCTACATTATTAGGGAAGGAAGCAGAACAAATTGCACAATGCTGCTCCTTTGAGGTCCACTGATGTACATAGGCTTCATTCCTTAATGTTGGTGACTGCAGTAGTAATAAATATTACACAGGACCGCTTTGCTTGACCAAAAACATATGCCACAAAAAGTTTTTGTACATTTTCAAATATAATACACACAGTGTTAAATAAATTTCTTTATGTATTATTGAATTTGATGCACATATTAATATTACATTTTGGCGAAATAGATGCAAATTCTATAGGAGACTTCTAAAATTTTGTATATGTACATTCAAGGTACTTACTTTTGCTGTAGTTTAAATGTTTCTCGTATGGCGCGAAAGCATATTCCGGAATGTCACCAACCTCAACAATCCACTTTATTTTTCGTTGCACAAGCAGTGGCGACTGTGACGCCATCTTACAAACACTATACACACTACATTGCACACTGATACCTCAAGATGAATATGATATACGCAACACTCACTAGATGTCTCTTTTCACCGGGTGCCCATATTTTTGTTAGTTTTAATGTAAATATTATTTCAATGTAAACTATTATGTTATATTAAATATTAGGTACAAGATTTAAAATTAACTTTTAAATTATAATTCAACTTTCATTTCACTTTAATGAAATAAACGAGAACACAATAGTCGTATAAACATGAAAATTTTAATAGGTATTTAAAGTATTATAGATTATAAAAAGTAATTTGTGAAGATATGTGAATTTAGTAATTTTAAATCAAATATAATTGACCCGTTGTCAAGCTTATATGTCGAGTAATGATAGCTCACCTAACATCAATAAATTAACAATGAAATATGACTAAACGCAGTTGATAACAAATTGCCCGAGAAATTATTGTTTAGGTATTTTAACGCGATTCATAATAATTAATTAAACGGTCGTTTGGAAAAAAAGAAGGGTAAATTATAAAATTGAATGTCGTTTTGATTATTGTAAAATTAAATTGAAATTAGTTATTATTAATAAATACTGTAGCAATAATTATGATTAATTATAATGTGCATGGTGTATAAATTAGCTTTGTTCTGAACGCAGAACAAGATTTACATATAACATTACATTGACTATAAAGGATAGGTACCTACCTATCTCCTACATGGTTATTTGTTGGTTTGAATTCTATAAAATGTTCACTTTCGCCGGTCGCGGTTAATGCTATCGGGTTTATTTATTCTATTTTATTCGGCGCTATCTCGGTTATTTCGAGGCGGACGCGTGGTTCACCTTGAAACGCAGCTTTGAATCCTTAACCCGATAGCCCTGCAGCTACATTGCCCGCGCTTTACCAGTTCCGTCCGTACGATGAACTATTTGCATGAAATTATCATAAAGCATACTTACATTTCTACTAACTGAAATAGTATGTAACAACAGAAGAAAAAATAAATTGTTTTATTGAAATCGTTTCGCTGTTTTTATATTTATTTTTTGGGAATAATTGAACCAAATACCTAATTAAATATATTATTACCTATTTACTATTCTAACTATTCTATAAAACATTAAAATACTATCGAACTAGTCCTCTTCAAAATTAGTTGTTAGAAACACTACGTTTAAACACTAATTAAATGAATAACTTCCCATTAGACTGATCCTGGATTTATTATTTAATCCCTAATAGTTTACTAGAAAAAACTTAATTTAACTTTAAACATTATTTTACATTGACTACTGTCTTATCGCAAACAATTATATTTACATACATGCACACAGACCACAATCATTTCATATTAAGTGTATCTATGATAATTATTATAATGTGATATGAAACAAGTATTTAATTGTTTATTTTATGAGTAAGTATGTAATTAGGTTTATATCATGGTGACTTATTTGTACCTCCATGTTGTCGATTAATAAATCAGATTGATGTATTAATCGAAAACATGGATCATTCAAAATTGAAAACAGAATAAGCGCTTATATGATTTGGTTATGCAGCAATATAAGTACCTAAAAGTAATATTTCAGAAAGGCGATTGACGCTACGATGATTTTTTAATTCTATTTCGTTATTTTGTACTGTTTCGTTGCCTCAAATTAATTATCCTACTAAGTGGTTGCTACTTTCTCTTAAACATAAGACTGCAAAAAGATTCTTTATACATAAAATAACATATTCTAAATATTCAATTAAAAAAAAATTAAAGAGATACAAGTCATGTCAATAGTGAGATTTATCTTTCACTAAGTTTAGAGATTAATAGCAGTCTATCAACAATCGGGGTTTGTAATTTGTTGGGTTTAGTAATTTCAATTTTAACTTTAATTTTCTGACGCTGAAAACTGCGTCAGTTCCATCTTGGACACAATTACACGATTAGGTAGGCTTCAATTATATGCCACAGCTATTACTTTAAATAGTTTGTGTGCTATGTCCTAGCTGCGCTGACGCAACTGTCGCGCGGCTCGCGCTCCATTCGCTGATCGATGCATTTCCCAAGTGTCTCGTACTCGTGTGTAATTCGCAACCTGTTCTTTATGATGATTGGTTACGTGTTTTCTCTCATTTTCTAGTCAACACCTACCATGTAATACATGTTATTATTACGATATTTCATAAAAAGATGCTACTCTTGCTTTTTAGTTTCTTATGAATGAACAATAAATCATGATAAACTTATTATATGAATGGACAAACACGATCAAATACGGCACTATTACTTGATAGAAAAACTAGTATCACAATTCCAATACCGGTTCGATTTAAGCTTGATGCGGCGCTATAGTGCACACGTCATCAACAGGACTCGCGCGATGGCCGCAGGAGGCTATGTTTAACTGACATTTCGGCTTATTTTAGTCGAGAGTGTAGACGATATCACCACGAACAGCTGACTACGCTCTGATCATGAATATAATAGACATTAAATGTATGTTGCTATTGTATTGAATTTAAAATTATTTCATATTTAATACTACATTGCTGGCAAATATAGCTAAGAAGTAACTAAGGAACCTCAAAAAACTGTTGATTTCAAATGACTACAATTTGAATATAAGAGGAATGTATATAATGTTATGACCAGCACTGATATCATTAGGATTAATTTGCATATCCATATTTTAGAGGTTAACCAGTTTGCATTATTAAATAATAAAATAATGTAATTTACAAAAACTTCCTATTATTTTTGATTTATAATTGAGTCAACCCATGGTATTAGATGATATTCTCCATCACTTCACTCCCCTTTACGTCGAGAGTAAAATCACAGTTTACCCTGCTTCAATCGTTAATTCCCGTTTAACAATATAGTATTTAGTATAAGATATACGCTATAGTTATTCCCACTATTAAAAATGTAATATAATAGAAATTATAAACCGTTGATGGTTTTTATAAATTTATCTAAGGGAACTAATAATTTCATAGCTGATTTTAAGAAGCGCGGGTGGAAGTGGCTGGTAAAAATACTCGGAAGATTTCGTGGGTTTTATTTTTTTTCTGCGCAGAATCCAATTTAATAAAAGTAGCTTATCTTACTTATAAAATTACCCATTAGCTAGTGAAAGTCCTGTCGAAATTAATCCAGCCGTTTCAGAAATTAACCGAAAGGAACAGACAGATGAAAAGTATATTATAATATAACGTACTATTTTCACACTTCAATTTAATTTTATTGTATAGATTTAAAATATTAAAAAAAAAGTGTACAAAAACTGATCAATCGAAAAGTGAATATTTGCGTGGATCACGTTTATCAATATACAATAGGAAGACACTATCTTTAACACTGACAATCAATTGAATAAGTGCTAGGTGGGCTCGTGTAAAAATGAATTGTTCTATTTCAATTTAAATTTTCTTATGGACAATAAAATTAAGATTTTTGTTTCGACTAAAGAAACTATATAAGCTTCATTTACCTATTCCCTATATTTAAATGAAATGATACATACTTTAATAAATCAGGTCTTTTGTTGAATACTTTACATGATTTTTTTATTTAATTTTTGAAAATAATATTCATTATCAGAATTTGTTTAATACCTAACGCTAAGGTCGCAGGTGAGGAGCTATTACAAAAAAAAAACTACTCGTGTTTGTCAAATTTAAATTAAATTTCTAGCATTGCAATCCTTTACTTCATTATAACATTGGGGTCCTAGCCCAGCACCCACGTGGCCGGTGGCTCGCGGCACCGCATATGGCAGGTGAAGCGAGGCCATGACGGTGGCCTACGCAATCCGCCCAGTACTATTGTTTGTTGTCATACCAAAACGCTTAACATTTTTCTCACAGTCGAGGTATGTATATCACACCTACGGTAATTTGGATGTTACATTATTATTATATTTCAGTTTAATTTGGATATTAATTCAAGTTAAATCGCGAAAGTACTCGTATTACATGATTTTAATTTTTCATAACGTCAGTAATATTTTTCAAATTAACTTATTCAATAGTTAGATAGTTAGTTTAATATTTTCTTTATCAATAGTTTAAACTGTTATAAGTCTGTGTGATTGTACAACCAGCCGGAATAAATATGCAGCCAAATGCAATCAGTTTTAAATAAAGTAATTATTAATTGGACGATTTAATAAAACAAACTGAGTGTCATATAGAATAAGTAATGCGCTACGCAGCTTCGATTATAATGGCAGTGCGACAAATAGATCGATATTAATTTTATCTAATCGTATACGCTCTGAACCAAGTGTATGTGGGACAAAAGTGTGTAATAAATATATTTTATCACTGACACAGAACACTATATCATAAGCCTGATATTACGATACACTTGCGCTGTTGTCGGACAATAGGATGCGCGTGCGACAGTAACGATCGCCGGCTAATTTTTCGGGACGCATCGGCGATGCGCGCCCGTACGTGTTCGCGCTCGATTATGCGACAAGCAACTGTCAAAAAAGGCGGGAATCGCCGCTGCCGCCTCATTTCACGTGCAACATGTGTTATGCAGCTATCTCGTACTATACACATGTTACGAGCGCTATCGATATGAATATGAGTAAATTAACTACTAGATGAAATACATACTTCTATTGATTTCTTTGTATGTTCATGGACAACATAGATATTTATAGCAAAAGATCAATGAAACAGGAGGCTTTTTAAATTTCCTATTACTATTAAATAATAAAGTTATTATAATCAAAACTTTCACATGTTTACAATCAGACAGATGCTACATTTATCTATGTGCATTTAGAGGATGCTGATCTCAGTGAACTTTTAAAACTGAATGTCTGTGAGTAGAAAAAAACAACTTTTAACATACGAGGTTTTAAGCTACTGGAATTAAATATAATCTCCACCGGTGTTTGGCAGCCTTTCATTAAAGTTTAGGAATGAATTTAATTATTTAATAAATACATCATAGGAACTGAAATAACTTATCGTACCCAACTAATATAGTACCCACCTAAAATTTGATTGAATTGATAAAAGTTATTTGATTTGTAGTTAACTCAAAAATATCAAAAAATTAATATAAACGGTATTTAAATAAATCATTATCATGGTGCTAAAACAAGGAGGTTGGCTGACCTGATAACAATAATCTCTTGATATCACTGCACTCCCCCTATGTATTCCCCCTGTGCATATTTTTACTGATTACATCTCCGAAGTTTGGAGGACATTAACCCCGGCATAGGGACCGCGCCGCACTAATTAATTCGACGTCCATTGTCACGAGACAGTCGCGCTAGCGCGTAGCTCTCCCGAACTCTCGGGAACGCGGGAACTACGTGCACGGATTGAAAACTGCTTATTAGGCAGTTGTTTCTTGACTTGGATTGTTCTACTTGGAAAGGAAGCAATTGCCAGGAACACACGCCTATATTCATAAATCTATACTAATATTATAAAGCAGTAGAATTTGTTTGGTTGAACGGGGTAATCTCAGGCAATACTGGTTCGAATTTAAAAAATCTTATTGTATTGAATAGTCCATTTATTGAGGAAAGCTATAGGCTATATATAACATCTGATGGATGATAAACTTATACTCGTATATCAATCTTCAGATGCGATTTGGTATTTAAGCATATATATATATATATATGTTAATTAAGTTAATTTTGAATATAAATATGAAATTATTGAAAAAAAAATAAAAGGAAAATATTTTAAATGAACTGATGTGCCCAACTTTACGATCCCTCTTACTTGTTTATAAGAATTTTGCATCGTTAATAGTAATAAAAAATGTTATTCTCACAACTATACCATTCTTTTTATTGTAGAGTGTTAAAATTTTTATTTTTTTAATTATTTACCTGTATTTTTCAATACTGTCATGCGACTTTGAGATACTCGTATATTTTAAATCTCTAGTTTATCGGGAACATAGGGTTACATTGATTAGGTTTTAAAACTACATCCAAAAATGAGAGGATCCAATAAGATTATTTTATTTTGTTATTTTTTATATAAATATGTAAATTAAATATATTAAAAATATACATATACAGTAATACAAACAAGACGTATAGTCTGTGATCATTAGATAGAACGCCAAGTAGGTCTAATGGCTGAGTGTGGTGGCACTCGATTCAATTTAAATCAATCTAATAGCCGCTGTGCTCATTGAGAGCATTCCATACGAATTAATCGATGAACTATCTTCCTACGAAAGTGGCATCGATATGCTACTGTCAAAGGCATGTTGTTCCATGTCATATTTAAAGTTCAACGTGTTCGAAAGTTAAGAGCACAAACTGGCTCATGTGAACTAAATTTAAGTTGTCAATACAAATGAGAATACAGTAATTATATTTTGGCTTCCGTATGTATTTAAAAGTATTATATTTCATAGACATTAGTATAACCTTTTAAAGTATGAAATAATTATGAAAGAAGCAATACATATTTAAACAGTTTTTCATTAACGTCAACTTGGGTAATTTTGAATGATTTTCTTAATTTTTTTTTTAATATTAAATAATGGAATAACCTTTATATATGTTGTGTCGAATAATAAGTGCCGTTTTATACCGATTTTTGTAATTTAAGAAAGATAAAAAAAAATTGGAGACCATTCAAAGTTACTTTAAGTTTTGGGTATCTTTGAACGGAAACGATTTTAGTAAGCAAAGTAAAAATCCTTGAATTTTGATAACTTTAATATCATGGGTAACATTATACTTTTATTCTGAAAAAAAATTGAAGAATGAAAAAGGCTTTATTCAAAGTTACAAGGAAATTCAAAGTAACCCATTTTGCCTGTATTGTAAATAAATTTTCCCGTCCATCGCCAACCCCGCCGTGCGTGAGTGATGCAAAAAGAATTTTATCGCATACTATTATTAAGTTTTCTATTTTCATCAACACACTTTCTTCTTGTATAAGGTGTACTTTCTGTTTACCTACACTACACATAACGACCTTTTATTTTAATGTTTAGTGAGCGCGCGAAACGGTTTGATAATCTGAAAGTTAAGGTAAGGCGAACTCGGTCGAGAGTTGGATGAATGACATCTTATTGTTAAATATACCGAATATACCTGTCTCCGTGCTTTGAAAAGAACGTTATGCTGCAGGTTCCAGTTATCATCATAGGATAACAGTCAACCACATCGGATGCCTTACGGACGGTTTGTCGATTATTATTATATTACGAGGACGTCTTACTCACCGGTCTCACGGCTAAGTCGACATAAGGTCGGTAGGGCAGGGATATTCGGGCCTCGAGGGGTACCCTATTTACCAGGGCAATTCTCTAGGAGATCGAATACCTCCCGGACCCTTAACATTTATATACAATAATACGATGTTAATAAAGACATCGTAATATAATTTACAAATGTAAAAGATATTTACCATTCCCACTGTCTTCTGCGTCGTTTCCTAACGAGCCGACGGTCGTCCTCCTGATGGTCGTTAAACCAGGCCTGCGAGCTTTCGCAGAAGTGTAGGGGCGCGAACCCCTTTAGGTATGAATGCGGTCCGCCCTCTGCGCGCTCATACTTTGAACGGGCGAGTCGGACCACAAACTCCTCGACCATCTCGATATTAAGGTCGCGTCTCACCACGTCGTTTCTGACGTAACGAGCGGCCCCTACAATTGCTCGCAAGGTCAAGTTCTGCTGCGCTTGGAGACGCTGGCGGTTCGACCTGGATACCAACGCGTACCATGCCGGCGCCGCGTAGGTGAGTCTTGAACGAATGTAGGTCTTGTAGATCCCCAGTTTTGTTCTTAGCGGTAACCTGTATCTAAGCACCGGTCGGAGCATCGCTCGGGCCGTTCTGGCCTGGCGGAGGGCTTCCTCCACCTGCGGGATCATATGCAACGAGCGACAATGTTACATCCAAGGTAGCCAACTAAAGGCAGCCAAGCTACGTCCGTTCCACGGATCCGCAGCGGAGCCGGCATGATATGCTTGCGGCTGAAAAGTATTGCGACTGTCTTACCGACGTTGACAGCCATGCCCCACTTATCGAACCACACAGGTTTTGTTGATTAGTGTAGTACGCTCGAGGCCTCTCCTTTGGTTATAAAGTTAGTCTGCAACACTTAAAGCGGTAGCCAATCTTGAACACAATCCTTTGGGAAGATGGTTAATAATTGAAATGCAAACATAAAGTATTAAAACGTGCATTAAATAATTACGATCTAAACTAAACAATGCAGATAGTAAGTCGAACTAAAAATAATATCACGAAACTTCTAAGCGAATACAATTATGGGTTATGCATATTTATATAAAAAGATAATCGTTATTTGAAGATACACTTTCCACGCATTTCTGCTCATGGAGACACTTTAATTTATCCTATTTTAGTTTCCTACAGCCTGTAGATGTAACTTTTCCACAACTAATTACAATAATTAATTGACATCATGAAAATTTACAAATTAAGTAAATTGTATGGTTAATTTTGTATAGGACTGAATAGTGGCCAACGGATGCATTAGAAAGTTGTCTTAAAGAAGATTCGCAGTTAGACAATGGCGTGTAGGTATCGCATGTCAACTTAAGTGTTGGATAATAAAATTGTTTGCGACCACTCTTGCATTTAAGCAAACATGACGTGAATCTGTGAATTAAAATTGTGAAAGTCTTTGTACATTCGTAATTTACGGCAGGACTGAAGCGACATCGATAGTTAATTTAAAGAACTATACAACATACTGGAAGTCGTAACAGTATCATATTGAAAATGGAGATGGCGTTGTAAGCTTATAAAAAACTTATTTTTGAATTGGGTATTCGTAAAATATAATTAAGTTAATGAATAAAAACATAAATGTTAGATACATAATTTAATGATAATAAAATACATAGGATCTATAATCTTTTCGTAATCGAACTTGTTGCCAAATAGGGAAATGAGTCATGTGCTGCGAGCAACATGAACTGAAGTTAAATAGCTAATACGTATTTACCTATCAAAATACACAATCAAGAAGATAATAAACAAAGCATAATTACAATAATAAGATCCTCGCAAAATGAAGCACGGTGACATCGGCCTAGTTATGTTCGACGAGTAATTACAAAGTCATAAGTCATAATGTGCAGTAGGTCGGGTCGGGGCGGGTCGCGGCCAGCCGCCCGCGGCGACGTCGCCGCCCCGCGCCCGCCGCCAGCCACGGACTCGGAGCTGCAGGGTGACAAGTATAGGAACATCACTAACTCATACCCTCGGTTTTGCCTACGGACTGTGCCTGGTCGCAATCGTAATTATGGTCACTTAAGAAATCTGTACAATTTCCAACAAGTTAGTTGACATAAGAGTTCAGTGGGTTCTTAAACTAAACCATCATCATCTCACCTAAATAACATCACGTGAGAAGAAATTTATTCATCACTTTATCTGAGCATTTCAGTGAGATAACCAATTCATAACGAAGCAGCTTTTTTGTGTACTTCAGACGAGTATCAGATATTAAAGAGCTTGGAGTTTAAACCAAACACAAGCTGTTTGTACTTGTTTGTATAGGAATAGTTTGGCAAGATGTATCTGTCCATAGTTTGTGGCTGAAAGTTCGTCCCTGTAGCGCGCAGCTCAGTGGCGTTGGGCGGCGCGTGCCAGCCACGGCCGCCCGCCGCCACACGCGCCGCGCTCCGCGCC
>DWLI01000639.1:0-19665 GCA_018249915.1 Cecropterus dorantes dorantes | reverse complement strand
TCATTTCATCTGATATTAAATGATAACTTCCAATGGATATTTGTGATTGACTCTAAACAAATTGAACAACAAAATTGACCCGAGGTATATACACTGCTTTTTTGTCAATAATAAGAATTAATGTCTCATGTGACATGCCAAGGTGCTATCCTAGGCGCAAAAAATAAATTAACTTGTATTACATTAAGTATCATTAATTTTAACTGTATGTACAAATATTTTTACTATTTTTTTTAAATTTTTTGTAACAATATGTCATTTATCATGGATACGTTCGTACTTGAAAGCTTGTCACATTGAATAAAAGATGGTCAAAAGTATGGAGTACTTACTTAAAGTTTATTTAGAGTAGGTATACATAATCAAAAAGATTGTAATTGAAGTTTTCAAATCATTTGAATTGTTTGTCTATTTTATGTGCTAAACTATTAAAGTGCCTAAACTGTTTTTGATGGAACTTTTGTAAAATGGAGAACTTATTAGGGAGCGACACTAAGTAATGTACAAAGGTGATTTTTTTTATCACATTATTCTTGTAATAAAAAACTTGCTTTATAACACACACATGAATTATAATTTATGGTATTACTATTAACTCTTAAAAGGAGCATGTTATTTCAGCATGTAAACCATCAATCAAAACTTCTATATTCATGTAAGATAAGGGTGTAGATGCAATATATTACTTTAAATTATATATTACTAGGTGTACTATGCGGTTTCACCAGCTACTAAATAAAAAAAAGCAAACAAACATCCTCCTTCCTCAATTAGTGGACTATTCAATACATTTTTTTTTTTAATTCAAACCAGTAGTTACTGAGATTAGCCCATTCAACCAAACAAACTCTACAGCTTTATAACATTAGTATAGAAGTATAGATTCAATCAATTCATTCAAGATTCAAGCTACCTTCAATCACAAATGTGTGCCACATTTTGCGGACTTAATAAGATAGGCATGTAAATTATACCTCACGACAACAAATTCTTAGCATTTAGATTTTTTATTTGATATCAATTAAATTAAGAAGAAATTAAATTGAGTTTGCAAATCATACATTATCAAACTTTATTTATAAGGCATCTACATTTCTTTGAAGAGGTTCCATTAAGAGAGACCAGGTTGGCAGAATGGACATTGTACTAAGTGGCAGTCAGAGGATTTAAAACATGAAAAAATTATGAAGATTATCTTCTACACAACCTAAAACTGAACTGTGGGGCTATAAGAGAAACATAGTGTTAGCAATCTCAGAATACTGCAAATAAATATTATATATGTGTAAAAACAAAATAATTGTAAACTAAGATTCCGATAAATAAATAGTTGTGATTATTAATCAGAGTATTATTTGGAATTCCAGAGGGATCCGCTAATAATAGATAAAAACACCAGGTTTCTGCTGTGCAGTTCATAATTTAATTAATTATCTTGTTGCTTAGGATTATTATTTATTTTATATAATAAGAAATAGAAAATAATTTACTATTTTGTATTACCATGATAATGAACATAGGACTAAGTGTATAAAAATAAGTTCCATTCTTTATATTATTAATTTTCTTTAATTAGATATTATAAGAAGAATAATTTATTGCTTTGAATAGTAATAAGTGGTATCACAACAAGCAGTTTCTAAATTGGAAATATAATTAGGGAAAGTAAACAACCAGATAGATAGCACTAACTACTAACTAACTACTTATATTGTACTATGAACCCAATGATTATATTAACAATGTTAAAGTCACTCAATTGACATCAATTTGTTAAACACAATACCTTTTATACACAAAAGTAAATAAAAAGGATCCCATTTCCTGTCTTCAATACAAAAACTCCCACACACATGTATTTTATTAAATACGAAATGCTATTTACCTCCAAAGCCGAAAGAGACTCCAACAGAACGCAACACAACTAACTCCTTATCAAATCTGGAACATGTATTATAGCCGATCTCTACTCACAAAAGACTAAATAAGTACGTCAACTACGTAGAAATGCAATGGAACTCTGGCAAATGTCGGAAAATAATCATAGGGCGACAAAATATCAATGAATGAATGACGATTGTCGGCATTGACGGCCGCCGATTTTGTGATAAGAAATTTTGACAATGACAGTGTCAGTTATTGTGACAGATTGACAGATATAATTTTCTTATTGCTTTTTACAGCCTTAGATTCTTGCCTTTAAGCATTGACAGCTATTAACATTTGGCGCAGACTAAATAAACTTTATAGATAGTAATGGTATGATTATCTATGGTTAGGCTTCATTATGTGGTGTCCCTACTACTCAATTTGATTGTCAATTGAATTCCCAACGATTAACACTGAATTAGGCCCAAATTGTATCCACGTCACAATTTATCGCTAATCTAGTCAAATTGTATAGGTATCTCGCCAATATAACCCAAAAATAAACAAAATAAAACTTACATCGTTCATCTGTTCGTCCGTCCTCCTTAAATTTATTCTGAGTATGGTTATAAAAATTTGACCAGACGTTTTTATATTATTTATTTCATAAATATAAATAAGGTATTTCAATTAATCAATCCAAAAATTTTGTTCGTGTGAATTATATTTAAAAGCGATCATTGTCTAGTCGAAATTAAATTGCATAAGCTATTTCAATTTAACTCAAGTTGTACCCTCGACCAGTGTTATGTTACAAGCACAATTTTCTGCGAAGTACCTAATTTTTCGATGACACCCCGTGCCATGCTTTATTCAATCAGTGTTTATGAATAAATATAGTAAACATATTTCAACAGACTCTTCTTTAGCTTACAGCAAATACATATATTATGGTGTTTAGACTCGTAATTGATAAGTAGTTAGTCGTAAGAAGTGAATAAAAGAGAACACTAACTGTCCAGCCAAGCGACTCCGGGATATCGGTAGTATGTATGGCCACGATGACCAGATCATGCGGTGGGCCCTAATGTTGCCGAACTATCGATAGTTTTTTAATCGATAGTTTTCATCTAAAACAGGCGTACTATCGATAGTATCGATACTATCAATGGTTCACAATAAGGCTATATTACTGGACTGTCGATTGTATCGCTACTACCGATAATATTGTGGTCATAAATGATAAAACTATCGAAAGAATCGATATTTTCGATAGTATCGGTAATTTGGGACCCTCGATAGTTTGGCAATTTGCACTAGTATTGGGAATGTTTTAAAAGTAATATAATTAAATGAGAACCATTAAAGGCTTCCATATTTTGTATACGTAGTATGTTGTCAATTTATAACATTAATAAATATTATTCCATTATTTTCGTCTTTCCGACTATTATACATTAATATTGTTAACAATAATGCAACAAATGTGCAAAGAATATTTTTTAATTCTTTAATTTTCTACATTGTTGTATAAAGTTCGCCAGGGCTTCTAGGATGTCCTCCACTGCTATTTACAACTAGGGTTCCGTACCCAAAAGGTAAAAACTGAACCCTATTACTAAGACTCTGCTGTCTTGTCGTGTGGCCGTCCGTCGTTCGCCTGTACATCTGTCTGTCACCAGGTTGTATCTTATTAACCGTGATAGACAGTTAATATTTTCACAGATGGCTTTTCTCTGTTGCCGCTTAAACAACAAATACAAAAAACAGAATAATATATAAGTGCTCCCGTACAGCAGACGTCATTTTTAGCTCGATATTAATAACGAGCAAAGAAAGACGCTTGAAATATTCACAGGATATTTAGTTATATATTTACTCCACAAATTTGTAATTGAATTGAAATAAAATAAATGTTTAAGTTTTTTATTCATTTAATTTATTATGAACACACCCTATAAATTAATGGTCTTAGCTCTACCACATTTATGCCGCTTACATTACAGTACACTATTACTTATCTGCCAATATCTATGCGCTGTTGCAATGCGCGCTTCTTTCCATTCCATCCTATTAGTTCTCTGTTCAGTTCAATAATTATCTGTCTCGTTTTGGGTCTAGCCATTTATCCATTTCTTTTTAATTTTTAATGGCTAATACAAATAGTGCAATATTTTGCATTGCATCATCACGATGCATTCTAAATGTTATATAAATGAATGAATAGGCTTTATTCTTGTTAAGCTTATATTGTGTTTTTGACGCTTTCGTTAGTTTCGTCGATGTAAACAATGTAGTGGTAATGGAATCCTTCGAAGACTCGAATTGTCCGTCAATGAGCGATAGTTTTTCTTTGTATGAGCGGTACATGAGAAGTTTCAATATAGTGGACAACTTCGTAGAAGAAAACGATAACTTGGAGCGCAGCGAAGTCGCTTCTTCAAGCAATTGTGATGACGATTGTTCCAACAGTGGAGGTAACATTGATTTGATTGATGTGCAGGCCACGGAAGACAAACAGGATGAAATAATCGAACCGGATTGCAGTTCGTTGCAACAGCCTTGTGAAAACATTGTTGACAAGACGTCCGTAAGTCTAGATGCTGAATTATCGGCGAAAATTGATTCACCTTGCACGTCCCTCGCGGGGTCATTGCTCGAGCAGCTATCGTCGTCGGCAGCTGAGAACTGCCTTTTGACTGGAAAGTTCGACCCCCGGGACATCCGGGTGTCGTCCGACGACTCTAAGCCGGAGGGCTTCAAACCTGTGTTCATAACCTCAACGATGGAGAACAGCAACAATGCTGTGGACAGCGTACCCCTGTTTCGTGACGTAAGGCGTTCTGAGAGCGTCTTCAAGCTGCCAATACGCGAACTGTCCTTCAACGGGACCTTGAAACATGTGCAGAAGCTGAAACCCATAGTGGACCCACTGTCAGCGCTGAGCACAGCGAATACAGTCTTGAACCTCGACGACCAGAGTGGAGATTCGGTCAGCGAGGACAATGCTGCTGATGATGGTGATCAAGCTAACAATAGCACATCAGATACATCTGATGATAAAAGCTCTGAATTGACGAGAAATGAAAAAACCAACTCCAGCACAGGAGACTCTCAGTCAGACGAGAAAAAGGACGATAAACAAGACGAGGGAAGTTCTAGATGGAACGATCAGAGTTACTCGTCACTTGATGCGTCCTTTGACAGTGGTGTGCGTTCTCCAGACATGTTCTCCGATGAGGAGGAAGAACTCAGTCCAGAACCTGAACCATTCTGGAACTTCCTCAAAGATTATGAAGCTAGCGACAAGAGAAAAGTTAGGAAGATTGAGGTTAGTGACTTTTCATTACATGTTTTGTTTAACCTTTAAACCATGTGCATAATGGAATATAATTAAGCATATTTATTGCATAATTTCTTGCCTGTACGTAAGATTATTTTTAACTTACAATGTATTTTTATTGTAATAATGTCTGCCAAGCTTTGATGAGGTCTGTATTTCTGATCTGAAAGATGTATTTCTGATACGTAGGCAGTATTTTTGTTGGTTTTTTATATGCATTGTAATAAGAGTAGATACATACTATACAAAAATGCTTTTAAATGGATGCCTTTGTTTGTATTACAAGAATCCTTTTCAGTTGGACTCTAGGCAAAATTCAACTGCTTTAAACATTTTTTTTTGTTCACAATGTTGCGCTCAATATTTAATTTAAGGTCATATGATTTTATTCAAAATGGTCAAGTAAAATTATTATTATGTCTATATTTTTAGAATGGTCTATTTACTAGCTTTAATTTGTCACGCATGTTGCCATGATAAAAAAAATCATCCCTCCCACCAGTCGCATAGCCTAGTGGAGGCAAGGGGGTGGCCAGCCCCTGGTGGTACTTTTTAGGGGGGCAACAAAATTTCCTTTTTCGTAATATACGTATAACCATTATTTTTTTGTAGAAAACACCTCAAAACTAAATTCACAATCCTGGATGCCATATTTAGGGGGTGACAACATATTTAGGTTTGGGCATCTTTTGTTATTAGCAAAAAGACATGAGTAAAGCTGTTTAGCTTGACAAAGAAATGGATGTACGTACAAACAAATATACACACACAGATACATGCGCTCGAAAACATTACTCTCCTGACACAGTCAGGTAAAAAGTGGTATGGAGTTAATCTCTGTTTTGCTCTGGTTTTAAGGAAAACATGTTTATTCAAGGCAAAACAAACTTAGTCTTCAGGAGTAGCAACACATTTGTGATCAACCTCTGGTTTATCTAAACTTACCTGGGCTTGAAAACCCATGGGCGACAGGTGCCACTTATCTTCATATGGACTGCATGCACAATTGCTACTACAAAAAAAATAGACTTTGTCAGAGAGCATATTGCTAAATATTTTGACTGGCTAAAAGGTAATGAAGTATTTCTTTTACTTTTAGGAAACACTTCAAGGCATTCTACCCCCACCATCAGTGACAACACTAAAAACAGATGTGACACAAATGCTCAAGAAGTACTACTGTTTCCTGCCAGCATTCAACGAACCAAAGATAGACCCAGAAGAGAATTCCATGACACCCACAAAAAAAGTATCTTTTGTGCACATTCCTACAGACTCTGTCTCGTCCCACTCTCACGAAGAGCTTGCCAATGTGGCTTCTAAAAGTTGTACAAGTGGGGAGACAAAGTACAACTATATGAATGCCAGTTCAAAGAGAGACAGTGATCAGAACACCAGTACTGGGGACCGGAGTATTGAACTCAAGATGTGTACCGAGTTGGAAGCAACTGACATGGTGTGGCCCGATGTACTCAAATGCAAATATTATGATGTTTAGTAAGTAAAGTTTGAATATGTTGTATATATGATTAGAAGGACACTTGTTTCATTTATTTAAAATTCAGAGGGATACATGTGAAGTCCTCAGAAAATCAAACTTTTTGTTAGCTATTAAATCCACAGACTCCATCCAAAATCCACAGGATTTATTATAAAGTTAGTTACTCTTTTAATGATTAACTTCTAAATTTTAATTTATACTTCAGCAAACTAATCTAGAACAGTATGTGTTGCACCATAGAGAAGTAACTTGTTGGATAGTTTTTAATACATTCATTTAGAAGTTATTTAATTTTAAATAAGTTATGTTACTAGGATCTGGTATTTGGTATTTATTGCTAAAGCCGATATGATTTTATCTAGTATAATACAATTAGCGTCATATCCATCCCTCATTTCATCTATCTATCTTAGGAGTTTCTAATCTTATCATCATAATGCACCAAGTATTTGGTAGTATAGCTACATATATGCATCTACTGTTAGATACATGAATAAGCTAGCATTGTTCGTAAGACTTCAATTTAAACTTTGTGAATTAATCTTCTTGCTATAACAGACAACTAGTGGTCCACGCTCCACTGGTTCAAAAAATATGATCTATCTCATAGGGCCGACTCAAATAAAAATGGTGCTTTTACCAATAAAATCGTCGCCACCTATCTCAACGCAGAATGCGACGTCTAACGCGCAGTGCATTCTGGCGTTTGTTTGGAAAATGGTGCTGCGTTAACAGCACATTATGAGAATTGCTGCGGAGAATTGCTGAACCATCACCACCAAGAATCATCTGATCTTATAATGCCACAGAATTTCATTGCAAAAAGTAGCAAAAATTGCTGAAATATCGTTCAGTGCTGTTGATGGCAGCGCCTACCAAATGTTTCTTGGCCCTAGTGGGCTGCATTTTGGCAGCGAATGGTAATGCTTTCATATTTGTCAGAGATGTCAGATTTAGCAGACTAGCTGAATAATATTATTTTTGATTTACAATATTCACTGACAAGTAAACTTAGCATTTACTAAGTTCACAAAATTAACACTTCATTTTTTATATTTACAGTTACAATGTGACCAGCTACTCGGAGAAGTTGGAAGCTTTGATGCAGAAGTACAGGGAGAGATTCGTCGGTGCTGAAACTGATACCAGTGTGAACATCTACTCTGGAGGTCTCCAGTCGCCCAGCAGTGCTTCTAAGAGAAAAGCATTGAGACTCAAGTAAGTTCTAATTTAAATCTTATGCAACTTATGATAAGTCTTATTTATTGAGTCAAATATGATTTTTAAGAGTTGAACAGGGTGATTTGCCAACTACTGACCCAAATTTTCAACCGTGGTGAGCATGGTGGAGTATCAGTATCAGTAGCAGATTTTTAATTCTTCAAACATTTCATTTACAATGTTTTAGCATTTAGCAGTTTTATTTAGCATGTACCAAGCTCCATTTTTTTTTCTGTTTTATTTGCTCTGCATGTAATAGGTACACTTTTAATAATCAATTTTTAATGCCCCTTCATGTTTAAAAATAATTAAATATAATGTTTTTGACTAGGTAGTAATATAATTGTTTTTCCAGGATGGCTCAAGCGAAATCGCCAGGGCGTAGATTGTCTCACCTGGCACGGCGACGTCAAGCATTCTGCAGTGCAGCTACAATTGGAGAGAAAGCGCAGACATCCACTTCTCGAATGGTCCTCATTGATAAAAAGTATGTAAAGGCATTTAAAAAACATTTAACAAAATCTTTACAAAACATGTAATAAAATCTTTAAGAAACATTTAATCAAATCTTAATTATCGTGTGCAAATAAAGTGTATGATTATTTAGATTCTAATATTTCATTAGCTTGTGCGTTATTGCTATTAAAGTAAGACCAATTTATGTCAGCACCATTTTAAAATTTCTCACGATTTTATATATCATTATCATTTTCGTTCATAATTATCATTGTTAATTTTTAATGAATTATTTAATTAAAAATATTTGACTATAAACATTATATTCAGTGTACTAACCACACTGGTGTAATTGAAGCCTGGATATAGTTTATAATGATTTTTATGAAAAATTTACACCATTTGCAAAGTCTATTATTATTAGTCAAAAAGCCATTTTACTCAATATAACATTGTTTTTTATTTACCAATAAACACGTCTTTCAAATATTCTGTGTCATCTAACCAACCCACCATACTGTTTCTCTTGTAATAACGCTTCATATGATCACAAATCTGACATAGAATCTTTTGAAGTTTCTTCCCTCACAGGAAGCTGATCAACTCCTCGGAGCGCAAGAGTCCACGCACGCGTCGCACTCCCGGGAAACGGACGCCAATGCGGAAGACACCAGGCAAGAGCACACCCTCAAAGACACCCAAGACTAAAAGCGGGGGATCCAGTAAGAAAAAGGCAATGAGGCGACTACTGATGGACTCTGATACGTTGTCAATGTCGCAGCCCACGCGGGAGACCTTGAAGCGAGCTCTCTTTGTGAGCCCAGAGAACAAAAGCGTACCAGCAGCCAGCACATCAGTTCCACATCAGCCTATGAGGTCTAAGCGAGCGCTGTTCGGCTCGCCAGTACGAGCAGCTGAGACTAAAAGCATGGACGGAACCCAAAGTGACCAATTCTTGAAACGCAAACGCGATATGGTAGACGATGTACCGGAGACCAGTAGGAGTAAGATAGCGAAGAGCCTGTCCTTTGGCGGCGATACAGTTAGCTCTTCACAGCCGATTGGTTTCAATCGTCGTGCTTCCGAAATGCTATCCACACGGAATTCGGCGGAGTTGAATGAAACTCACAAGAAGGTATGTGAAGTTGTCTATATTTTTTTTGTAACATTATTTAGGTTCTGGATTGCGATTTAATCGTCGCTTAGTTGTAAAAGTATCGATATCGATATACTCGTACACCAAGGTTGCAGTATAAAGCATACAGTTTTTTCTAGTGTTCACGCACACGCTTTCTACACTCATAGCCCCGCATTAGGATTTTCTCCTGTGTCGCGGGTGCCATGGACACACAAAGACGAAGACACAAACACCCAGACACAGAACCGAAATCTAAATTCATCATTCAGATGTCTGTCTGGCCGGGAATCGAACCCGGAACTCATTGCGTGTCAGAACGGTATGGTGACCGCTTCGCCATGCGTGTCGCTGCATCGTATAAACGAGTGTGGCATTGAGTAGCAAGTTGAGTCCCTTTGGCAAGTGTTCGCTGCTAACCATCGACTCATAATTGATTTCATAAGATAAAATGACTTGTATATGTACTTATTAAAAAAAATTTTGACTTTCTAATAATTTAAATTATATGTATGACGAAGTCGCTACAACATAATAACATGAGTGATCGATATAAATCACTACCCTTCCCTCCGCAGAAGCTCCTGTGGGCGGTGTCGGAGGCGCTCCGCGTGCACGGCTGGCGCATGTCGTCGCCGGGCTTCCGCGAGAAGGCCTCCGCGCTGGCGCGCCTCACGCGCCGCCTGCTGGCGCTGCCGCCGCACGCCGCGCGCCTCGCCGCCGCGCACCTCTCCACCTCGGACACCATGCTTAAGTGAGTACTACGCGCTTGTATTAGGTTAGAATAGCAAATGACCTTCTGTAGTAATGACCAGTCTGTAAGATAACTAGCTGATACCACCCGTGAGCATCCGTTAGCGACTCTATATAGAACAGGTACGATTTAAAGTCTATCCCGTGTCACTCAGTGATATTGGCTAAATTGGCTATTGCTGAGGACTAAAATAAAGTTTCCGCTCTCCCTCGCGTCACGCGCCGCTCCACCCAACACTATGCTAAGTAAGTAATATAAATTCATAAGATTGAAGTAGTGAATAACTTTGCAGTCCGCTTGCAGTCGTTGCCACTCATGGACATGTGAAACCAAAGCTAAAACATATGATTACAGACTTATATTATCGCGAAATTGATACGTTTTAATATGTAACAGGTAATCACAATATGTGGATCAAAAATCTATTATTTAAAAATGTTCCAAAAATTGAAACCTAATCAGTAATATACGAGCAATCTCGTACTGCATTAAGAAAATTAAAAAATGCATTTCAGACTTGCTCGTCAGTACGTGTACGCGATAATTCAGGGGCGCACCGTTGAGGAGTGTTACCAAGACGAGCAAATCAAACTCTCGAACGAAGGCAACAAAATAACCGGCTACATATCCGCCACAGCGTACCAGCAAATAAAGGCCCGGCAGGTGGCGCCAGTGAGCACTTTCACATCTCAGATAAAGGAGAACTGCACTGACCATTCAACGAAGCCGGAACCCAGGAGTGGGACGAAAAATATCCTACAAGACAAGCTGGTGAATATTGACTCTAATTCCAACAGCAGTAGCGGTCTCAGTTCACTCGATAAAGTCGGTATATTCAAGTCAAACTCGATGCCGTCCTTTGAAGAGGCAGCTAAGATGAGGGCCCGCCGACAGATCAGCTTCGATAATCTAGATTTTCCTAAAAGATGATGCGATTCGAACTTCAGTGATAGTAGATCAGTGCGACGACTTTTAGACATTTTATTTTAGTGACTTATTGCGGTTTCGTTCGCGGTTATTTTTAGTTCAATTCGATTCAGCATGGTTGGACATATTTATTTTCAAAGGCTCAGATTATCAATTTTTATTTTATTTTAAGTGGTAACAATATATGATATGGTTGGCTCAATTTATCTGGTAAACATTTATGTACCTTGAAATATGTTTATATCGATTTATTTTATAACTACGGATGTAATAGGTTGGCTGTATCTGATTATCTTAGAAACAGAGAGAATTTCTACTGATTCTCAGTATGTGTGTTGCTTTCTCTACAAAAACATGCTTGTATCGCAATATATTGACAACGTAGTTTAAAAAAATCGATATAAAAATTGTAGAAACATCGTACCGAATTGTACTCGGTTCGTAAGTTCTTCTTGGTACGTAAGTGTTTCCAATCTGTTGTATTAATTTTGTTATAGTTTTATTTTGTTATTGTGTGTGATTGTGTGTAAGAATTTTGTCTCATTACGGTGTGTTGACGTATGTTTGTGTAGTATGGGCCATTTGAACTGATCGGAAATAAGTAAGTGTAAATACTTTAAAATTTGCGGCCGCAAGTATTTAATTTTAGTAGCTTCATCAAATTTTCATTTAATGAATTCGTATAATTTGTAAATCTCAAGAAACACGGGAAATATCCCGATATTTCTATATCAAAAATATGATCTACTTAGATCAAACATTATTTAAGTATCTATATATTTATTATAGCACTTTGATGTAACCAAAGACAAAATTTTTGTCTATGGTTATAATAGTTATATACTATTAAGTTATTGCAATGACAAAAAATGCTGGCATTTGACATGTTATGAATTCACACAAAGATTAGATATTACATTATATCTATATAAATATGACGATAACACATGACGTTGCAATTTAGGTCTGACACACATAAACCGATGCTGTCTTGTACCGTCAAAATCGGTGACGCCGTCCGACGCAACGTAGAAATTGCATTATGCAACGCGCCGTATCTGGTGTTTATTTGAAAATGATCTCCTAATGTTGCCGGACACACTGTGGCCCATCGTGCCTCTGAAAAGAGTTCAGGAACTTTTCAGAGGTAACTTTCTTCAGCCGCGTTATTCTCTAGACGTCTGCGTTGGGTGATAGTATCTCCTGTTTCCCTTTTCGATGGTTACTGAGCTCATTGGGTTGTGGGACGCTTACTTGGTGGTCTGAAGATCTTAGCCCAAGAGTTTTCTAGGGCGATCTCTAGAGACACGAATCCCGCGGTGCCGTGTGGAAACAGTGTTACGATAAAACGCTATATAAGAATTAAATTATTGAAAATGTGTTATTCTGACATTTAAAACACACGCTTTCTACACTCATAGCCCCGCACTAGGATTTCTTCCTGTGCCGCCATACCCAGAACAGAAATCTAAATACGTCATTCAGATGTCTGTCTGACCGGGAATCGAACTCGGATCCCGCTGCGCGTCAGATGCGCGGTATGGTGACCGCTCCGCCACGCGGATCGTCTAAATTTGTTGATGTGGCTTTATTGTATTATGTATATAATGATGGATACGTAATAACAAACATAAGAAAATAACACGAAAAAGATAATATGTCAAAATATCCGAGCGCTATTTACTAGTTGTTATGATCAACTTTGACACTGAATAAAAGCTGAACATCTTCCAGTTAAACTAAGTAATTCTCCAATAATTGGTGCATTAATGACTACAACATAGTTCTTACGCATGTTTGTGTGCATTTTTTTCTCTTTGTATTGAAAAATAAAAATAAGTAACTATGGTAAACAACTTAAAAGTCATTATATTACATCATTGTATCTGTATTTTACGAATTTGTAACTTGACGCGAATCCTATTACCATAAACTAGAGGTTTATGGTTCAAAAATATATAAATATAAACATCGAATTATTTATAGTAATATGTGACTTCAAACCAATGTCATCGTGTTGTAAATATATTTATTCATTGGACACATTATACTAATTATAATTATAAGAAGCTACAATTATACTGACAGATATTGGATAAAGTATTCACTTTATCCAAGCGAATATGAATTCGCTCTATAGTTTATTACCAGTAAGTCGATGTTTTTTTGGAAATATGTTGCATGTACATTATTTGCGACCGCATTTTTAATATAGCTTAGACTGCTTAGTACTTGGTTCTTAAACTTTGCTAAAACATGACATGCTTTACTTAAATAATAATAAAACAAAAAGCTAATTCTTTTTTATTCTCTACGTTTTGAGACAGACAGAATATCGTCACATGAAAAAAAAATATTTATATAAATTAACTGTCTCCTCGTTGCTCGTCTGAGTATGCGTCGACATGCATTTTAAATCAAAATGCTGAAAACTAAAGATGATTGAATTTTTCATATTATCTTCCTATAATATGAGATTTCTTCCTACAGTGAAGTCAAACAGTATTTTTGGCTTTGGCATTGGACAACTTTAAAACTGTAAGTCATCTCGGAAAACAGAAATATAGAAAAAAATACAGAAATATAGTAAAAAACAATATAGCTAATCCGAATTGCAATAACATGGTAGAGGTTGTAATTTATAGGATAGAATACGAACTCCGCAATGCGATATAGAAAATTTTACAACCAAATACGCTGTTTTTTTTCTTGAATTATTCTTACTTATAACATGGTCATAGGCACATATGTAATTTAAATCGTTTGACTTTTAGCGTTCAGACCCACCCATATATTTGTGAATTTAATGTATGTGTATTAGTATAATAATATTTTAGAAAAGAATGTGTGAGATTGCGTGTATCCATTATTCTCGAAAGTTATACGAAATATTGATTAAGTGTGAACTCAAGTAGGTAACTTTATCATTAAAAGTGTTACTATCTATGAGTTGGATCTCTAGTGTATCTATCTATCTTAAGCAATAAATTATTTTCTTGAAAACAAAATTATATTTTATTTATATCCTTGCGATTTTTGTACAAAATAAAGAAAAAAATAGAACTAGAATGGACAGTGCTTTTTCTGGGCGTTGAAGTCACCAAATGTGTGCTAATAAAAGTTTTGTGAAAAATTCAGCCAAAAACCATTAATTCTTGTTTTTGGCTAAATTTATTATCTAAACTGCATTTTACTAGTGTAAAAAATATGGGGAAATATTTAGAAGGGACCTTTGTCTTCAAACCTAGCAATGCAACGGGGCCTGACCTCAGAAGGGATATTTATTGATGGTTGAACACATTATTTTAGGTGTAAAATGGCACATTACTTGTATTTTCCTTGAATATACGGAAAAGTCGAGCACAATAAACACATCTAATGCGAAATTTCAATTTTGTCAAATTAACTAAATTCTTTTCACATTTTAAGGAGTTTCTTAGGGATATAACATTTATATTTAATCTTTTATAGCTGGAAATTGTCACATTTTCGTAAGACAATAAAATGTGTTATTACGAGTAGGTTAAGTAGTTTTAAGTATTTAATTAGTTATGATTGCGAAGTTTTAAGTTCGGTCCCTTTAGACTGTGCGTGTAACTTTTATTAGGCCGCAATTACATCGGATATGCTGATAAGATATCCTGATTATATTGTAATCTGTACTCATACGTTTCGCATTAGTCGCAATCGACAAGTAATTAAGTAAACAATGGGACTGTGCCAATCTGCATATCCTGGGTTGACTGAAGATGTACTGGAAGAACTATGTACGCTAACATATTTACATAAAGGGGAGATTTTACAGTGAGTATTTAGTCTTGTAATAATTTGTGAAATTAATCAATTTTTGTGACGTAAACACGCACTATCTATACATCTGTTTATTTATATAGCAGAAAAATAAGAGTGCTTTGTTTTAGTTTTAAGGTTATCATAAGAAACGTAGTAATTAGACAAAATTCTAGATAAGTCGTCCGATTCGGGCTTAGATATAACTCTGATTAAGTATAACGATACCTTGATTCTATCCAATTTTGACAAACGGATAGTTGACACTCAATTGATATTTTATGATTTGAAACAGTGTGATGAAAAAGTTCCACTCGATCGATCCCCAGAAGTTAGAAGCAGATTACCACCATAGATTTCCGAAGAAGGACCTGCTGAAAAAGTTCGAGGTTTTAAGGGTAAGATGTCCTCCTAATTGAAAATTCTTTCTAAAATTACAATCACCAGTTGGTACTAGGTACTTAGAGCAACACCAAAAGTGAAAGCAATAATCATTTTTATCTGCCCGGGATTCAACTCAATTCGGCAGATTGGAATACACTTACGCTTATTGTCAGCACAAAAAATAGCGAATTGTACAAAAAAATGGTATTAATTAATATTTCAGAACAATCCATTCCAAGATAGACTTTTCCAAGTGTTTTCATCTAAAAACGATGAGTGTTTTTCCTTCGAAGATCTTATTGACTTGTGCTCTGCTATGAGCGCGGATTGTCCACCGGAAGTAAAAGCAGAATGGGCTTTCAAAATATTTGGTAAGATGTATAACTATATATAATACTAGCTGTGCTCCGCGATTTCAACCGCTATTACATAAGAAACAAACAAATATAGCGTGATGTGATATATCTTTTATACTATTTAACACAAAAATATTTTTTCAATTCGAACCAGTAGTTCCTGAGATGAGCGCGTTCAACAAAACAAACGCTACTGCTTTATAATATTAGTATAGATACGTTTAAATATATATATATATATATATATATATATATACACCTAATCAGACATAGATAAGATCTTACTTATGGTACGCCACTAAGGACTGAATTGGAGCTCCCGCGAGACCGGAACACAACAGCGGTTAACATTGTCGTTATTAGGCTGATATAAGTGTGGTGGCGGTGCTGCCGGAGTCAAACCACATAAGGTTTTAGCACTATTAATTTTAATTTATCCGTTTCTCTTGAAGCACAGCACAGCAACTGAATTTTAGCGTCTGCTAGATGTACATAAATATGATTTTATTTTTGACTTTTTTATAATACTTTATTCAATTTGTATCTATATCTAATAAATTATATCCACAGATTTAGACAATGATAATCAAATATCCGACAGGGATATTACGGAGATATTAGACCGGTTAACGTGGGATCCAGATAATCGAGCTAATTTCCTTGACAAAGAAGCAAAAGACCAAATTGTCAAAGTTGTACGTAAAACTACACATTTAACCTACAGATTTTCTATTTTTATACACTAGACTAGACTAGATTAGATTCAATTCTTGGTTTGAATATGTGTGTATCCATGGTTGACTATGACATGGGAGAAAATCCTAGTGTGGGTCTAGCTTCTTTTCATTGACGACCCGCGTGGCGGAGCGGTCACCATAACGATCTGACGCGCAGTGGGTTCTGGGTTCGATTCCCGACCAGACAGACATTTGAATGATGAATTTAAACATCTGTTCTGGGTCTGGGTGTTTGTGTATTCGTCTTTGTGTCCATGGCACCCGCGACACAGGAGAAAATCCTAGTTCGAGGCTGTGAGTGTAGAAAGCGTGAGCGTGTGTTTTCATACTTTTGCATTTTTGTCCAATGTATTTAAAAACCAACTCAATTTTGTACATCAAAATGAAAATTGAGGCATCAAAAATATTTGTAAAGGAGAACTACGTGTATTTAAATTCTTAAAATTTTAAACATAACACTTTATTTCTTATTTTTCAGATTCTACAAGAAATAAATTTAGATAATAGCGGTAGTATCAGTGCGAGCGAGTTTAAATTAATAATGACGAGACTACCGGAATTTCACACTTCTTTTTATTTTAGATTATGATTTATAATAATAAATAATTATGAAGTAATCTACAACATTATTGTTAAGTACAATTTTGAGAAACATATTTGAGTACGCCATACGAAATGAATGCACAAGTAACGATCTATGTCGATATACAAATATTCCATCCGTTGAAGAAAAAAATGATTTACAATGCATGTTTATTAAGTATTCATTATAAATGCACAATATCTCCTCATCAATGAACATATCAAATGCACAATATCATTAACAACTACCTCTTTATAGCAGAAATTGTACGTGTAGTGTATGTAGTGTAAGATAAATTTCGCAGTTGAAGTTATTAACTTGATGATATCATCCCCATTGCTGTAAAGTTTCTGTTGTTTCAAATTGATTTCCTAAAAGGTTTGCTATGTATTTATAATAATAATTTTAGCTGTAAATACAAAACAACATTTGTAATATGGAAGTTTTATTGATAAATTCAAAAAGATTATCTGACGAAGGCTTTACAAGCAGGTTTGTTAAATCTGCCAGCGAGTGTGCGCTCCGGTAAAGCTGGCAACACACTCGTGCGGCCGGTGTAGTTCGGCAGCACCGCCGGCTGCTTGTACTTCACGTGGTACATCGGGAATCCTAAGTAGGTTCTGGAAATCGAGGTAAATCGCAATGATGTTATGACAGTATGACAAGGTGAACGTTATTGGTTATTGCCAGGTTATTGTTATAGAATACAATAAGGCATTATAGATAGAAAAACTTTAACCCATAATTATATTTCCAAATATTTTTAAACCATGATAACTATGCTGAATGTCACCGCAACTCTCCCCGTACTACGTTACAAATAAGTGAATCCTCTCCCAAAATTTATACATATACTTATTTTATAAAAGTCTTTAGCTAGTATCTAGCATAATCGTAACATCCTTCTTCAAAGGCAAAGATCTACCTCTACGAAAGCATCTTCTTGAGATCAATCTTGACATTTTACTTTTAACACCTAAGCTCAAAAGATTCTTGTTTTATTATGATAATAAAAAAATAACAGTAATACGTACGGTGTCATATCAGGAGGACATTTCCATAAGTAATCTTGGTCTTTGAAGTAAAGTAACGGATGGTGAGCTTTCGCGTAGCCGCGGTAATAATCTCTGAAGCGCTGGCATGCCTATTTATTATTTTTGTTAAGAATTACGTTCAAATTTATATAAGTGTAGTTATTTCAATTTGTTTAGGTTACCTACCTCATAAAACGTCTCAATTTCATCTTGTCTCCCATTATCGACGAATAGAATATCCATGTTTACTTACAATTTATATGAAGCAAGTCGATTTACTACATTTTAAATTTAAATAACATGCCGCCCATCTGCTAATGACCGCCATACAAAATCAAATAGTAATTGTCTATGATGTAATACAGATTATATAGAAACTTATATATTATCGATGAATTAATGAAAATAAATGGTATTTTTTATAGGCCTATTGTTTTTTTTTTAAAGAGTCATTAAAAAAACATATTTTGTATCTTATTAGAGGTATCGATTGCGCATGTATGAGCAATAAGTAGTTCATGCCCATAGGAATTATCAATTATTACTTTTATATAAGGATCATAAGGTCGTTGTCATTCTTGTTGGTAAGGTATGACGAGTTGACAGGCATAATATTTATCTGACTAACATGGATCCAGTATAAGAACTATGAGTACTTTAACATATTGTCAAAAGGGTGTGGGTGTTTGTACAAATGCGCTTTTCAATAATTGTGAAATACATTAAATTTACAAGATGAATAATGATATGAATTTATTAAGTACATTTTAATCAAATCACACACAAAACAATAAAATAATACGTTACAACAGAAAAATTGTAAATTTATCGAACAAAAGCTTTGCATGGAGGTTTGTTATAACGTGCAGCAAGACAGCGATCAGGAAGTTGCGGCATTCCCGATGTGCGACCCGTGTTATGGGGCAATATGACGGGTTGCTTGTATTTAATATGAAATGGCGGGAAGCTAAGATAAGTCCTGAAATTTTAGCATATATTAATTAGTTTAAAGATGCGTGAATCTTATTACAAGAACTATTTTAATAGATAACGGTGATATTTACTGAGACATCTCTCCGGGGCATTGGTACAAATACTCCGGCTCTTTGAAATAAGTCAGAGGGTGATAACTTTTAGGATATCCTTTGTAATATTCACGATGCATTTGACAAGCCTAAAAAAGAATATTTATTCAATATTAATTTAAGTATGATAAATATTCAAAATACATTTAGGTATTCTTAAAAACTACTCAATAACTAAAATATTAGATACCGTGTAAAATTTTTCAATTTCTTCTTGCCTTAACCGGTCCATAAATACTATATATTTTACCATGTTCCTTCTGAACTCTGGTATATATTATATATTACGCTGTAAAATGAGTTTAAAATTAAATATGATTATGAACAAATAAAATAATTTTTTTCCATGACAATAAGTCAATAATAACAAGACTATCAATTGATGTCAAAAAAGCATGATCTACAATTAAAAAAGTAAAAAAAAAGGTGTGTGTGCGATTCACACACGATAGAAGTGAAACTTCAGTAAATCGAGAAAAGAATGAGATGAA
>DWLI01000638.1:0-19671 GCA_018249915.1 Cecropterus dorantes dorantes | reverse complement strand
GAAACCTACACACCTGAGAGTTCTTTAAAAAGTTCTTAGAAGTGTGTGAAGTCTGCCAATTTGCTCTTGGCCAGCATGGTGGACTATGACCTTTAACTCTCTCAATCTGAGAGAAGACCCGTGCCCAGCAATGGGACAATAATGGGTTGACCGTAGCCATAAAAAGTAGTATGTGAGCAAAAGACTACTTTTAAATTCCAATAGGTATTAATAATTAGTATTTTTAAAATATTATAATAAATATTATTAACATTTAAAGAGTATTACTCACACTGGGAAAAAATTGCTGATTCAAGTTTTTTTAGAAGTGTGGTGATGAAATACTAATATGAGATTATAAACAATAGAGAGAGAAATCCAAGAATAATAAGTCATATTATATAAAATCCATAAGTACATGATAATCATTAATTCAGAGTAATTTATGTGAATCATTACTTGAATTAATAAATCCCCACAAAATTACTAAAGGAAAAAACACATCATAGTTCGTTCTTAGTACACATGTACTTAATACATATATAAAACAAAATTTAATGGATAACAAGAAATATATTATTATCTTTATGTATAAGATTCCCTTTGGAGCTCCATTAGTGACAATCTTTGTTTGAGCATATAATTTTTAACCTAATGTTTACATTTATATATCCCATGTTACTTCATGAACTCTATGGCTAGAAAATTTACATTGCTTCAGTTGTTTCCAAGTGAGCTTCATACAGATACGCAAATTTCTATATGAATTGGCCATTCATAATACAATTTTATTTATATGTATAGATTCATCACCACCTATTATCAATAAATGAAGTCATCTCTACCAATTTTTTATAGTCAAATGATGAACATACTTCTAAAATACAAGTGTTTTATTCATTTACCATTATCATTCTCTGTATACTAATATAAAATATTTTAAAATCCTTCTTTAGGGATGACTTTATTTGAATGCTTGCCCAATTCTCTTAACTTACAGATGATTACAGGCCTCAACAATTAAAGATTTCGTCCTTTTGCAGGCAATTACACATCGCGTCAGTGCACGGCTGTCAGAAGTCAGTGAGCACACTGATCAAGGTGTGTCCACAGAAGGCCTGGATGGACGTGTCGAACGATTATGGTCACACAGCGCTGCATTTGGCGGTACTGAGCGGTCACGACGTGGTGACCAGGATGCTGGTGCTGGCTGGCGCGTCGCTCGACGTTCGGGACGTGTCGGGCCGGACACCCGTCCACCTTGCAGTCGAAGCGAAGGACGAACGGTGTATCAAGTCACTGGTCGTCCCCTCGCCGAACAACCCGCGGGAGAAGATGGTGCGAATACTCAACATGAGGGATTATACAGGTAAGATTTAATTTAATTGCAACAAATATGGACGCCAGGTCTGTTAATTAAAACAGCTGAAAGATTTACAAAGCCAACATTGCGGAGAGGCTATTGATATATGGCATTTTTAGAGGGCGGGGGAAGGGGCATTGTTTTCGTGAATTTAAAGACCTATCGTCCCTAGGTTAATATTTCATTTCTTATCTAAATTATTACGTATTCCCAATTAAATAATCATATTATGTACAAGTATAGCTGAAAATTACCACCCACACCGCTCAGAACGGATTAGTAAAAGCACGGTTCAGTTAAAAACCGGTTCTCGAAAGTTTTGCCACCTGTGGGCCTCCAATAGAGACAGAATAGAAATCATATAACGATTGTTATTAAATTAAATTCAACTTAATTCTAAATATATTATTTAGTGCCCTTGCGCCCCCTGAGCTGCAAGTTTTTTGTCTCTGAGTTATCGCCTGAATTTTTCTTTCGGGTGCGCAGTTTAATTCGATAACGATTAACGACGTGGTCTTGTGTCGCGTTATTAGAATATATAATTCTGATTACAATAAATGTAAGGTTTAATAATTCCACGTCTCCACACTCCTTCGTAACGTTGCATGTTGCATTCGTTCGAAGCGTATCCGATTCACAAAGGAGCAATAATTGTCCAGTACACCGGTTTTCCCCACAGTTGAATGAAAAATAAACTACTGCCTTTTTTCGCACCACATTCTGTGATTTAGACCCAACAGAATATCCATCACTCAAACTGATTTCGTGACTTGCAACTCTTTACCACCGTCAGTGATCATTTCTTATGTAAAACTGTCGATAGTTTGTTAAATTGGATTGATAACTTCCTGCAATGCTTTGACGTAGCTACTTGATATCGTGGCAACAACGTGAGTGGCAACAACACTTAAAAAATAGGTGGTAATCACTTGAAACGATACACATAAGTTATGACGTTAATTTGATAAACTAACAACACTAAGACCTAGAATTTAGTTCTAATATATTAGTATAGTATTTTATAGCATTGTACTTCATAACTTATTTTATACTCGTGATGGTGATTGTACATTATTACGTGTCAACGATTTTAACAATATATAATATAGTATTAATTCTATCGTAAAGATAAACAATAGACGATATATTTTTACGAGTATGTAAAGATGAAGAAAACGTTCACAGCATAACACGTGTAGATAAAGAAAACATGTATGTGTAGTGACGTCACTGACGACCAATCGTTTTAAAGCAGTAGCCTAAAACACCTAATACCACTGATACCCACGGGTCTACATACAAGCGATTAATCCCACCCATATACTTTCTATTGTAAATTTAATTAAATGTTCTTTGGAAATTAAAAAAATATAAATAATTTACCTTCTAAGCTCCATCTATTCTCTTTTCTGCTCGTCCAAATTGAAAGAGAAAGGTCTATTGATTTGTCTTTTAAGGAACCAGATAACTCGGAAACCTACTTTACTACTACAATTATATCTATTTATTAGTCTAAAATTTAAACGTAGCTTTTTATTACTTTTAAATTGGCAAGAGCAAAAACGAGACGAATTGAAATAAACATTTTATTTCTTTGATATTGCTTTACCTAACTCAATATTCAAAACACATATATCCCACAATACGAGCAACGTCAGACAACAAATATAATGACTTCGTTTGCGGATATCGAATCCTGCTCACCTTCAATCAGCGATGCCATTGTCCTCCGAGGAAATGTCCATCAGGACACGAGAAGAATGCACGCAATCTAACGTCAGAGCAAATGTACCGTGTTTCACTAGGATGTACCCGCCGGATTGAATCACAACAAACCTGTTTACAACGTAGACGTTGTTTACGTGCTTACCCACCACGACCGTCAAGGCCTCTCGTACGCTCACCGTCAAGATTTCCCATGGCTACCTCATTCTACGTGGAATTCGCGATAACGTCGCCTTTCGGCGATTTCGCCTTAGAATGTCTCATCGGATTCGCCCGGCGGATTATACTTTAACCGAACTCGGTCCAATGTTCACTCACCCTTGGATTGTTGGTATGCGTACAATGTGCCCTTTAAAAATTTTCATATCCATCTGTCACTGATCTGGTTTTCCCTGGCGCTGTTTGAATAACATTAAAAAGACATTAGGTCGTTTGAAATAAACAAGCCGGTTTTCCCATGTTATACAACGCGCCATTCTCACCTCGAAACTTTCAGCTGCGGACTCTTGATGCGCATTTGCATTCGGTTTTACCCACCGGCCCGCACCGGCCCGCCCCGGCCTTGCCTCCTCTTTGGGTGTCCTCAGTGTCCTTACAGTACCAATTTTGATCCTTGCAACAAAAAAATCTAAGATATATTTAATATCGTATGTTACGTTCGATTATAGTAATAAAATGTTAAAATATAGACAAAATCATTTAGTTGCAATGTGCAATATAGGAAACAAATACTATAATTTGTGGCGGTCTGCATATTTACACGATATCTTTATACCTATATCATATTTTAATCATACACGGTTATTATATAAAAAATAGAAATCCGTGGCGTGTTTACGTGACGTCTTTGTCTCGTTTCTCAGCCAATATGATTATAATTGTTCGCATATTTAAATAGGTATAAGAAGTCAAAAATCACATTAATGAGGTGGCATTCCGATCGTCGTCGACCTTACAGTGGATCCAAATTTTGTTACCCGTAGCCCTGTTTTACCGGTCTGTCGGCTCGCTGCCTTCGTGGGTTTTCCCAGCGCCGCGCTCCAACGGTGACCGACCACACGTGGAGTGAAAGCACCGTGCCCATTCGCTAAGCCATACACATAATTTGGGATACCCCGGCCGTACATGAGCGCTAATTGAAAATCTGTTACGTGAGTGGTATTCCCGCGTCGGTAAACATAAGCCAATAAACCTTTGCGCGGCAAATATATCAACGAAGCTATTCCAATTTCCTCTGCGACAGATATAATTTGTGACGTGCGAAATTATCTTTGCTCCAAATAGCATCAACTTTATAAAATAAAAAAACAACATTTTTGCGTCTCGCGAATACTTGAAATTTTGGTGACATAGGTAGGTACATTGTACCGTTTTGTGAGTATCCTCATAGTAGTGATTATTAAAAAATCCAAAATCCCATCAGGAAAACCGCAACATTACAGCGGCGGCGTGCAGCGTGCCACATCGCGCCACGCGCCGCGCCAGCCGCCGCACAAAGGCGATGAATCTTCTGGGTTATACCCACGTGAAAGTGTGTCTCTAAAAGGCTCTTACGTTGCGGCTGCACGGAATTCCCAAGCAGATGCACGTAAACTGTTATCAGGCGCTTATATAAATGCACCTTTTACTTTTCTACGGCGACCCGATTGGGTAACGTTCGGTTGTTGATTTCTAATTAACCTGCCTATCATATTTTAGCAGCTTTAAGTTCCTATGCAAATATTTGTCACACTTGACTTCCATATTGGAGTCATTGCGCCATAGCTATTTATCAACATCGTCTTGGACCTCTGCCAAGAGGTTACGCACGTCATAAAATAGTACCAGATAAAGTTGCGGGAATGGATCCGTATCACTCAACCGGCGGTCACATACGAGTTGCAAATATAAAATCTTACGAATCGTTTGCCATCTTATAATCATTTTATTTTCTACAGTTCTACACAACTTGTTATTAATATGGTCAAATAACCAGAAGACAAAGTCTAAATCTCAACAAAAACTCGTTAAATTTAATAACAATATATATAAATAGCAGTTACGGTCTGTTTAAATAATATCGTTTTGTTTTTCATCATTTTGATGTTAACGTTTGCTACAAGTGTTCACAAATCAAGAATCTCTCAAGGATTTTGTGACTGGTTTTTCCACAATAACGATTATGTCTTTTATCACAACATATACGTACAAATGTCACAATGTCATAACGTATGTACCAAAGTGTCTGCAAACATTACAAGCAAGATAGCGGGTATTTCAGTACAATTAGAAAAAGCGCGCGTAGGTACAAGCTAAAGATAGTCCTCTCTTGATAATTATCTATACTCGTATCAAATATAAATAGGTTCTATAATCTTTGTCTCTCTCTGAAAATATTTCATTTAAATGTAACTATATAGATTAGGTCAAGTCTGCCATACTACTTGCTCTAATTATTTTCTTATCTAGTTTCAAGTCTCAATATCTAAACTAGCTCAGTCCCATCGGATGATAATATCCGCCTGCGTAATCAATGCCCCTTTTGTTTCTACTCAATGAAATCAACAATCAAGTTCAGAATACATGAAGCGAAGTCATTCACAATCCTCATGTTTTTTATCTAACTTTATTAATTGTACGCTTTATCTGTTAAACCACTTACGTTGGGGTTTTCCGTCGCTCGGCCTGATTTTCCATTGTCCCTGGCGTGTGTTATAGCGAAAATTTCAACACATGCTACGTGACATTAAGGCGGCCCCCTTTATGTAATGTTAACATTCACGTAATCGTCTCAAATTAAAGGAAGGAAACGAACAGATAACATACATTTGACAAACGACCCCGCGACCTTTGTATTCACCGAGACATTCTGTTCACAGCCAGGCCAAGACTTTACATATTATGTAAAGCCGATACATACTAATGGCATAGTACAATCACGTATAGTAAACTTGCGTATCTATCGGCGGATATTAAAATAATGATCGGTTGACGTCATTCTATAGGAGCATGTGAACTCGAATCTAGCTCCGTTTCAAAGTCTTTAGACTAGAATGATCGTGATGGATGATGCCGTTCACATCGGTATACGGAAACGGTGAAAATATAGTGAGCCTTATATGGCGAGGGCGAGCGGTCGAGCCGGCAATGCCGCCACATTGTTGGGAAAACCCCACCGCCCCGCGCGCCCCCGCCCGCCGCCCGCCGCCCGCGCCGCCAGCTGCGCGTGCGCTCGTTACGCCGACGGCTAATATTAAATTTACCGCCAGAATCTCGTACTTCAAGCCGCTACGCAAACTATGCGATGTTTTTAGCATTACGCTAAAAATGTTTCAATGATTCCGCGACGATTGTATCGAAGTCACAGAAACGAAGCGAACACGTGTACCCTTTCAACAATTCTAATGACATTGAACTTTGAATTCTAATATAAGTGATGATTTAAATAAATAAATAATGCGTCGATCAGACAACCATACGTTTTATTATGCGCTGATTTTATTGTAATTTGTCCTGTATGATCTGGCCGTAAGATATATTATAATATTTGAGGCGATCTTCGCCTCTTGCGATTATCATGGTAACTAAACAAACAAGGCATCAGTGAGAACTACGCACTAGCTGGAATTGGTTTTACCCGGTATTGCTCACTGCGTTACATAGTCTCATAAAAATCTCGATTTTTCTCTTTAAACCGGTCCGTGGGTATAAAAAATTACGTATATGTATAAAAGGATGTAACGTTTATTGTTATTGAAGATTTAATATGTTAAATTGTAATGAAATTAAATGATGCAGAGAAGATGCGATATGATGCAGACGGTTTAGGCTTCAAGCCTAGGCCAAGCAGACATTTTAAAAGTGATTAAACTATTCTGGTCTTAGGTGCTCTTGTACGCGCCCGAGTTTGTGTCACCACCGATTCCCGGAAGCATATATATATTATATCCCTACTATGAGTGCATAGAACTATATTTTGTTTATTATACCGACCGCGTCGCAGTCAATCAATATATTATTAACTCACGAATTTCATACAAGTTCCATCGCTAGGTAATATAAGTGAATCAGAATTTAAAGTTAGGTAGTAAAAAAAATCCTATCTTCAAAATGTGAGTTGTCGATAGGTCTCGATACGTTCTCCTAACCAAGCGACATGTCAATTCCTCGTCAAACGAGTCCTATCGAAATTTGCCTAATTTTGAGGCGCGGGAAATGGTAGACGACATTTGGAAGAGCAAACACCGTAACACTTGTTCTTTTATACCAAGTTTGTACCACCGTGGCATCGTGCGAGAACGTTTTTCCCCAAAACAAGTAATCTCCAACCAGTTTGAGTGTAAGCTGTAATTGTTTGTCTGCCTCAAATATTGGTTCTTAATCAATTTCTATAATCAGTAAACATAATAATTATGTTATGTACCTGCTTGCTAAGCCAATTTTTAACACAACTTAAAGTGTTCATAAATTACATAATATTATATGTATAAACAAACAAAATTAAATTGAACATTTACGGTCAAATTCAAAAAGTTCCCGTTTATCTACTCAAAAGATAAAAAGTATAAAATTTAAAATATTTCTTATTTTCAACCATTCCTTGATTTTAAGCCAAAGAACGTGATCTATTTTCGCCGAGTTGAAAATAGTCTTGGAAGTAGGCCAGTGCCTATACAATTGATTCCTTCTAATCTCAGTAAGATTATTAAATTATCGGAAAATGTATACATACATGGAACTGTTCATTTACACGTAGGTATTTCAGATATGGCAAAGTGCTATGAGAATAATTAATCATCTCATTACAATTAGAACTGTGTACATAACCTTAAGTCAAGTGATAAAATTGATCATTATAAATATAACACTTATTTTTATTCACAGTATGAATAAATTCCAAAACTCATTACTTCTTGTGAAATGTCTACTAAAATTTAACTGTTTAATACATGTTTATTTGAAAAATGGGAATGTCTACACACACAAGTAGGTACACGAGTACAAAAAGTGGGTTTTTTATATCTTTCCATATTGTAAACAATTACTTCTTGTAGGGTGCAATGCCCCTAGCGGAATGCTTTCCCATGGATCAAATAATCATGTGAAAAAACTAAGCCGCAAATTTTCCTTGTTATATGTCTTCGAGATCTGCTAAAGGCGAAACATTTCTGTTTTAACGACGTTAGAAAAACCCAGGAGAAAGCATAACGCAGACTTACATGGCATACAATAGTTGCTTTGAATACCCTGCTAATGAATCAGCTATCTTGAAGCCACTTCGGCATCTTTACCAAAAAAGTCATTAGATTTTAAAATTTAAAACGTTATCGTTTTAGATCATAATGTTTTAATTAGCTCAATCATAATTAAACACCTTTTTGACCGACTTATCTGTTTTTTCTTTCATTTATTTTCCTTGCATTAAAGTATATTTATACCTCATATTGAGTTGTTATCGCGTTACGGCAATCGACCTGGGAAACACCCAAAATCATCAAATCGGACATTTACAACATGTATGATAAGGTGGCATATAAAAAATAAAACAATAACAGGTCTTTTGTACTGACAGCTTTGTATGAAAACAATTATACACTATACCTAGAAGTTTTAACATTTTTTTTGGAAACGAAATATCAACTGTCCTCCAAATGTAGGTCCTTAATTTAAATAGTGTTAATATCTTTACAATCTATTCTTTGATTGAACGTCTATAATCACTTTATATGTTCCAAATAGTTTGGATTTAAGTAAAATGTAATTACCCACTGATAATTAGTTCGTGATAAATGCGGTACTGTAGTGGTGACCAATGAGCAAAGCAGCAGATCACAGATTGATTTTTCTGGGGATTAAGATAGAAACTTAAATAGAATATGCCCTTAGAACCAGAACTCAGCTATACTGTTGCAATAAGGCACAAATGTGGCAGTAGGTAGTGCCGGCGAACGTCGGGGTTTTACCATTTTATTAACGTAAGGTATTTAAATTAAATTGATCATTGTCTTTTACAGGTCAAACATGCGTCCACTACGCGGCGCGCGCCGGTCGGTTCGACATTATACACCTGCTGGTCAACTGCGGGGCTGACATTCTTGCAGCTGTGAGTATTTGCACTACATTTTTAGAGAGAAACTCTTGCTCGTCTTTATGGAAGCAAACTTCTTTACTTTATAATAGAAGTCATAGAGAAAATCTAGAGATAACAGTGAAATAATTTAAGGTTGGCACCTAATGATATAAGCATCTACACTCAATAACACCCATCATAAGCAAAGTATTATTTTCGACTACTCCATACGTAAACAAAAGCGAGATTTAGAAAACATATTTGAGATTATGAAATCAAAAATGTACCTACTTCTTTTGATTGTGGAAATAAATGAGGGATTTACCAGTTTTATAAGTTCTACATTGTCAATGATGTGACTCTTTGATCTTGAAACATTTAAACTTAAACAAGTCGTAGTAGGTAGCTAGGTATAAACACACGCCCATCAGGAAAATCCGCAATATAACCCATTTAAATACGACTCGTTAACTATACTAGTAACGCAGCTTATATAAGACGAAAATTCTAATTCCAAAACGTACGCAAATTTTTAAATTAGTGTCGTAATTTTTATTATGAACTTGAAGCTTTGTAAATTTATTGATTTCGGTTTTTTTTATATTTATTAATAATTAAATGTTACGTATTCAAACACGTAAACGTACGTAAGCTCGTGGAAGCTACGGAAAGTACGAGCTCTGTCACGTAGGCGTCGAGTGTCGAGTTGTTTTGCGCACCCTACTTGGAAAATGTAGTTTTAGTACTCAATTAATTTTATTTTCCAAGTATTTCAATTCCAATTATTCAGAAACATACGACAAAGTCAAGTGATTTAGCAATATCAGTGAATTGCGTACATGGTTGCAAAAAATGTATGTAATTTGAAGAGGTAAAAAGATCCTCTTTCAATTAGTTCCGACTAAAAATACTCGAATTTATGTTCTCGGTTGTAGACCGTACAATTAGCTTTTCATCTATCGAGTCTTAAAGCTCCACCGACACCTGATTCTAATGACGCCACTACACGTCTAGCAATATAAATGGAGAATAAGAACAATAATAAACATTAAATATTTATTACAGTTCAAAATATTATTGCTTTTTATTTAAGTTTAAAGTAGTAAATGAGCATGCATTCCAATCAGACGATAAGTGGTCACTGCCGCCCATGGACAACTGTAAACAACGTATAGAACAGAGGTTCCTTTTGAAGTTAATAACAGATGCGTTGCTACTCCTGAGGACTAAGATGGTCGCCTCAGAAATAAGCCGGCAATCACATCCTTCCACCGAAACATTAGAAATGCTTGTAAATAGATTAGTGGTACCAATTTGAAAAATATTACTGGAGACGCGCGCGTCTTCTATTTCATATACACTCTAGGGTAAATAATAAGTATATATTACATGTACATATATACATTACTCCCTTATCTGCCTCACTGTGCTCACCTGATTCAGTGCGCACATTCGCCTCTGGGAAACCCGCGTCTAATCAGCTGATAAAGCACCTATCGCGGGGTTTTTTCACAAAAAACTTTTACAAATACCTTTCGTTGCAGCGTTGCTAACTTATCACCGCCAACCCCCGATTACCGGATTCACTGACGCAGATTATATTTTTTACCAGTTGTACAAATGCGTCGTAGCCAAATATTTTCCTCCTCCGTTTTCAAATAGGTTATCGTCAAATAAACTTAAATGGTGTCATTGCCGTGTTTAACAAATTGTGTGTTTGTTTTTTTGAAAGATTCGAATAGTAACATAGAATTATGTAGGTATTAGAATGTTTGATGACGCCACCAAATGTTTACGCATATAAATTAGTAGTGTTTTTAGCGACTAATCTATAAAAATGAAAAGACAAAGAAATAACGTTGCGTAGGATTGTTTACACAGATACAAATACGCAAATATGTATCACAAATTCCGCCAACAAGTTCATCGCTTCATGGCTTCCGTTACTGTATTTCCTAATACATAATTTATCTTAAAGCGTTGACGCCGCTTGTTGTTTTATTAATGTCTATGACGTTATATATTTGTCGGGTTTGTGGGAGTTGTACGGCAATGAATCATTATGTTCAAGGTATATAACATTAATTCTCAAGAAACTGTTTACATAAAATTTAGGGAATACCACTCTTATCTTAGAAACATACTTTGGACTTTCTTGAGTACACTCTGAGTCAAAACATCTTCATAGGGAAATATCTTCTAAACATCAAGAGGTTTATTTGAATTATTTTGGATTTAGTACTATTTGTATACTTAACATGCAATGAATGGTGGATTGTAATGATATCTATCATCATCATAAAAATGATTGTCACGATAATTCAACGTTTCATTAGTACAGGCAATAATACATGTAGCGTGTCAACTTGTATTGGTTATCAGCAGGAGGATTTAAACTACACGTGATGATATTAGTGGCAACGTATCAGTAATCGTTTTCTGATAGACCCCTGTTATAGATAAATATATTTATGTTTATGGGGGGTAGCGATAATTTATTAGCCATTAGGTGGACTGCATGCTCGATTGATATTACTATTTTATAGAAAAGAAACAGAATGAGCTACTAGAGTGTTAAATTTTGTAGTAAACTAACGGTATTATTTTTGTTTATCAGGAGGGTCTAGCGGGATGGACGGCGCTCCACATGGCGGCGCGAGCGGGCAACGCGGCGTTGTCGCGCGCGATCCTCGACAAGTACAGCGCGGCGGGAGCGGTGCGTGACTTCGCCGGGCGCACGGCGCGCCGCCTCGCCGCGCGCACCGCCGCCGCCGCCGCCTTCGCCGCGCACCGCCGCGCCGACTCCGACTCGGAGTCCGATAGCGAGGACGACGTGAGTATACGAAATGACATAAAAATAAACAGGGGCAGATAGGGAGACTGGCACACACGCCCGCGTGCTCTTACGCAGCAAAAGCACACAAGCGCGCAAGTACTTACACACGCAATTAAAAACACGCAAAAACAAGCGCACGCGTACTTACACACACATATACAAGCAAGCGCACACACATACACGCCCACGCTGACTGATATGTATATAACAGAATCAATTTAAGGTCACCGACTCGTAACCCCGCAAAGATTACATAAAGTCATTCCAGAATTATTTGCGTGTCAATTCCATGTCGGGATTGCTTAATATAGAGGTGACGGTATGATGGAGATAAGTTCATGAACACAATTTTCAGTGCACGCTGCTGCTATCTATTGCCATACTTTATTTGAAGTTACATATGAAATAAAAACAGTAGCACTAAAATAACATAATACAAAATATGTTACATAAAACACCTTTTCCTTATTTCAACCTTACATTCATAGGAACGCACACAAAACCCTGATTTCAATTTTAACGATAAAATGTATCTTTTCAGTACGACTCAGAGAACGACGAGCAAGAGAGCTTATACGAGAAGATCGTTCAACTCAACAACCCTATCAACGTGGCCTGAGCGGCGCAGCGAGCGCGCGGCCCCGCCGTGTCTCTGACCTCGGACACTCGTCTCCTGGGTACCGATCCAGGAGTCTACTAATATATCGGGAAAGATGGTCAAAACAATTGGAATTAGTGCACATCTGACGCAGCGGTGTTTGTATGTAAGGGTTTATGTGAAAAAGGAAGTGTAATGAACTGTCTGTAACTCCAGCTTGAGGGTTAATTTTTCCAAGTATTTTTAAGTTTTATGGGATACATCAGCATTGGACGAGATACTGTGTATACAACGCCCAATAATTAGCGCTTGTCACTACCGAGGAACATCCCTTTGTAACGCTACCTCAAGAGTAAAGTAAGCAACTATTGATGTGTGTAAGATGGATATTGAGCGTTGATACGGAGAGGCTGCAGTCATGTTGTAAAAAAATTAACTTACTTTCCATCATATTAATTAGTCGATAAGATAATACTCCTCTTGAGTTGTCCACCTTGTTTTCAAGGCGACATGTTTTAAATCAAAATTATTACCGAGTCAATAACTCATATTGTAAAAATAAGAATCATGTCGAAATATTTTCAAGGTTATGATGTTTGAAGTTTTTAAATGTAATATTTTATATAAATGTTCCTTATCATATACGTTATTACTGGCTTGTTTGTATGTTATCAGTTTTTCACGAGCCAATTATGTTAATTGGTTTGAACAATATTGTAAACAGTTATGGAATATTTTCCATGTAAAATATTATGTATACATATTTTGAAAGGCTGTATTTTGTATATGATAAATGATCAATACAACTGCTGGGATCATGTACAACTGTTGTACAATTGGTTGATATGGATGTACCAAAATTATCGGTTCTTGATGCAACTTATTAAAATATTAGGTAAATTGTTAAATAAGGTTACGGTGGGTGTATTGAAATATTTCCAAGCGTTGGACCGCAACACGTGTACGCGTAATGGAAGAACATATGCGTCAAGTCCGGGAATTTTCTTGAGTGTGGTTTTATACAGAATTGTCATGGCAAGGCTAAAGGCGGATGTAAAAACCCTACGTACAATAAACAGGATGATTGTAGACTCGGTTGGTGAATTGTCTTTCTATGATTTTTTAAAGAATGTAAGACTACGCCAAATAATTAACTTGCGGCTCGACAGCTGCGAGAAGGCTGGCGACACAGTATCAGGCAATGTCTGATGATATCAGGATGACTTACAAATATAATAAAAGATACATTACATGTACTACGCATGTAATGTATCTTTTAAACGCGTATGACCTATGCTACTTAGGCTCGTAGGTAAAATGCTTATGTAGACAAGACAATGTGAGATAATGTGTAGCCGGCCTAATCGGAATGATATATGCGTATCATCATTGACATAATGGACTCGTTTGTTTTTAGTATTCGTACTTCGAGTTCTCTCAGAGGTCGTAAACATTTTGCAACTTAATATAGGCCAGTTTTCACAGAATACAGAATTACTTGTTCCAGTAATTCATCATACTGTCTTGCTCTGCTTTCCGTTCAAAGTGGCAGCTAAGGCACTTCTTACATGTATTCACTTGTCACAAAAATTTTCTTTACTTGAAAAGTTTGTGCAAGTGATGTGTCTAAATAAAATAGTTAACTGACTCAAAAAACTGTCAAATTTCTTGCATTTTAAATATAATTAGTTGTATTTTATGGTATGTATTTTAATTATAGTGTTATATTATGTTATTTTTGAAAGTATACCGCCGAACTATATAGGATTTTTGTATCATGTATGTTATTATATAGTGCCTGCACGCGGGGGACTCTTATTGCGTTTGTTAATATGTAACAAAGTGTTTTGATATTGAACTAATTGCCAGTCACGTATTTATTCGAATATTTTTATAATATAAAAAAATGTCACAAATTGCGGTTCGAGTCCCGCCAAACGCAACTATTTTTATTTATTTGGTTTCGTGTAAGCAAAAGTGATGAGTAGCCAAATGAATCATTATTTGGTTTTATATATTGTTTTTGTTCAATTCAAATATATGTACGTAATATATAACTCGTGGTTTTAATTTACCTTCTTTAGACAAACACAATTTTACAATAAAAGGGAAAACAAGTATTATGACTTCATATAATAAGTATTATACTATTAAAGTGGGTAGATTTTCCAATAACATTACTGATACTCCAATGAGTCACATGCAGCAACACCTATATTCGACCAGCAATATATAATATATGCTCGTATATAATAAATCCCTATGCACGGAAAAGCTAGTTTATATAACGAAATTAATTGTATTATTCCGAATAATTACGTTTAATAGGTAACTATAAAAATAAGATCAAAGACCACAGCTACAAACAAGATAAAACGGTCGGCAGAAACCACAAACAAATTGATATCGCATTGTATAATTAGAATATTCGAATAACAGTGCTGTGATGCCTTTGATCATAAAACCAGTTATGGGCAGTTTGGGACTGTGATTCGCGAACCGCAGCTTCCACGTACTCGTCCTAAGGTATGAAACTGCAACGACCGCGATACAATGCAGGGAAAACCATGACCGACGCTCGCTAGCCCTTGGATAACATCCGGAGGTCAGTCGCTAATCGATTGCGGCAGTCAGACTTCGTAGAACAGAAAAAAAACACGATGAACAATACCTACAGGAAAATGTGCAAAGTATTTACTGTATATATTGCTTTTTCTCTGACTATTATGCCTCAGAAAAACATAACATTATTATGATATAAATTATAGTTTGACTCATATAATTATTACACAAAGTAAGTTAAAGGTGATACTAATATTTGTTTTCGAATATAGGCAATGTAACATAAGAAAGATGTTGTCATTACTATATCAAAGTATTTGGAGTTCGGTTTTAGCACATTATATCAGTAATAATAAGACGATAATCCATGGGAGGGGCAACAGCACTCTTTGGCACCATCAAATATAACAGAACCAAAGTGTGTGACGTTTTTTTTAATATTCATAGCCCATTCCCTTGGGCCGCCAAGGAAATGGGCCATGACTAGAGTTAAATAAAAACCCCAAAAATAAAACAATAACATTTTATTAATATTGTAAAACGATTGCAGCCGTGTTTGTAATATGGCACGAACAGGCAAATGATTTCATGTATTATATGGAATATGTATTCTTTGGAATGTTGATATTTTGAAACATTTAACAATGAACAATTAAATTCGATCAATTAAGATTACCCTTAAAAGTTTTAAAACGAATATTTTTTACTATATATAACGTCAGGCTTGGTATTCAAGTACCTCATTTAGGCAAGTTTGTAAACAATATTAAATTGTGCTTTAACTATTAAGACTCCCAAATATATACAGAGACGTATACTTATTAGATCACTTTAAAACTAGACATTATAGCGTCATTTTTATGCATCTACACAATAAAATAATAGTGTTAATATATCACTTCTAATGGACAGTATATGGATACATTATTAGTATACCAAATCACTCATAGTACATTGGAAAAATATTTATTCATGTTCTTTTTAACATTGTTTTAATTTCCATTTATATTATCGTTAATACACCGTTCATAGTAATAATAATAAAGAAACAAAATTACATTAAATACTATAATAATAACATTGACTATATACATGTTTCCTCACAACATCAAAAAATATGTTTGTTATATTATTAGGATATATTTACATACACTCTGACTTATGGGAGTCATAAGGCACTGAACATTTTCACAAGTTAATTCCATAATAATGTAATAATTATTTAGTTACTGGAAAGACGCTAAAACATCATTTTACAAATAAATTCATAAATTGGCGTTTTGGCGCTTTAGCATTTTTGCCTTTTCAGTGACGAATTTTGATACTGAACAGAAATGTTACTATAACTACAACTACATAATTAGACATACAATAAAACTTCGATTTTTCTTTAAAACATTATTTTGATGTGTAAAATTGTGGGCTGCATGTAATTACTTCAAACAAATTGGGAAACATTATTGATTTAATATATATTATAGAGCTACTTATTACCTTAAGCGTGCTTTACAGGTAGCAACTAGTGTAAAGAAGAAACGCCCGGTAAGGGATAGAAAAAAGTGTGGAAGCTCATTGGAGCGAAATTCTAAACCCTATAAGGAATAACCTTATATGCATTATTAATAATAACTGCATTATATCTGAAACACTATAAAATGTTGTTCCTGTCTCTACATTATAATATGTGCATCGTTTGGTCTAACATTGTTATTGACCGTAAGAATACTTAGGATAATACCTTTAGGGCTTACCACCCACTGCCTACCGCCGTTTGTGGTGTTGTTGCTAAAGCTACCATCGCCTAAGCTATTGGACAGTTGCTTAAACTATTGTGAGAAGTGTGCCCGAGAAGGGTGGCCTACTTTGTTGCTTGACAGACTAGATGCATCCAGCTATTTTATTTAAAAAGAAACGTCAACAGCCTATTGTTTACACGTCTGTATAGATGCAAGTGCTACTAAATAGTCGTCAAACACTTTGACGTCAGTTTTGACGGTCGCGTTAACCACAACTTTACCGCTAAATGTAAATGTGATGTATATCTGTTATTTATACTGTTGATATCACATGCCTTATAAGCGATCATCGTAAAGATCCATTTGTGCATACTTGTAAATTTTTATCTCGTATTTGTGTGAAAATCAGGGATGTTATAGAGCTCCGTAACAGAACTTTCGAATATCCGAAATAAAAATGTATCCGTAACCGTTACAGTATCCGATATAAAGTTTCGGATATATCGAATATTTTTGTTTGGTTTTAGTAAATAACAATTAAAATCAGGTAGCTATAATAATAAGCAATAAGACTCACTGTTATAGCAAATAATAACAGAAATATAACCAAATTATTACCTATTTTTATACTCATATTTTACGTTTAAAATTTCTTAAAAATATTATCCGTAACCGAAACTATCCAAAACTAACAGATAATCAGAAATAATTACATATCTGTAACCGTATCCGAAAGCGGTATAATATTATTCCTATGCCCGTATCCGTGTCCAGATCCGAAATTTCATATCCATAACATCCCTGTCGAAAATATAACAACGAAATGTACGATTAAATTGTTCGATATAGAAAATTATTTCATCGAAAAAAATAAACTCAAAGATTTTATAATTAGAATTAGCCGTCCGACACATATACCAAACTAAAACACTGCACAGTGCAAAATTGGCCTATTTAAAATAGACTTACTGACTTTGCAAATATTCGATTTTATTTATTTAATACATCGGAATGAGATTCAAGATCGCGTAGTCACCCAGTTGACATATGAACGAACAAAGTGCAAGTAGTACTTAAATGTGAACCAAATGAAGTGTCAGCCAAAATAAACATGCTATATACATAGAATTGTATATGCGGCGATTCTTATCTATACGACTGTACGAGCTTGTGTCTGATTTATTTTCGATGAAACAAGGCCTTAAAACTAAAATATATCGCGTTTTGTTCTCTTTCATATTCGTACAGGTAAGTGCCAACCAATCGTGCTCTAATTGATAATATAAAATAGTCCGACTGCTTTCTACAGCTATCTATTTTAAAAACGGTTTTGCTGGGTTACCTATTAATTTTTAATAATAAATAATAAATTTAAACTGTATTTTAACAACCATTCGTTAATTTTCTAAGTATGTCAGTGTTGGTATATCTTAATATTGAACCCCGAAAATAATTATTAAAGATTTAAAAAATAAAATAATCTCTTCCGCTAAAAAGTCGTATTAAAAATATATCGAGTTGGTAATGATACGAGAATAACTCTAAACTCAAAACACCTATGGTGCTACAGATCGCCGGAACCCAGGTGCTTGCTTTCAATCAATGAATTGTAAACAATTGTAAATTTGAACACTATATTTCGGTATAATACGTAGGCCTGTTGATTTGCAGCAGGTGGAACACGTTGGGGAACACGTATGTGGTGTTGAAGCCTATCAGGCCGTACGTGAAGTACTTGTAGCTGTATTCCACTATGATCTTGTTGGTGTTGTCGAGGCTATCCTCGGAGTTGCGCAGCTCGTTCTTGTCTTTCCCGAGGAGAGCGCACACGAAGGCATAGGAGAACGACTTGGCGATGGCGCGTGTGGCCAGCACGCCGCAGAAGCCGAGGATGGTCCGCAGCAGCGTGCAGCCCAGCATCTCCACGGACGGCCAGATGATCTCGTAGGGCGGGTCGGTCCCGCTCGCCACCATGTTGCCAAGCTGGTAGTTGGTCCACGAGCCCGTTAGGATGCCCGCGCACACGCTCACTATCATCGTGGTGTCGCCTCTGGAATATTAATTAGATTCATTTAAAATAATGAACACTTTGTTCAAATTGCAGATGTGATTTATTATCGTTTATAAATTATTGATTAATTTGAAACTTATATAACGTTCATGGAGATCGAAACATACCATGCCTAGGACCAACTTTTGGAGTAACATAAGAATTTTATATTACTCAAAAAACATTATCATAAGCATAACATAGCTGTGATTACATAAAAATAAACAAATATTCACTAAACTCCTATAATAATCAGTGAAGGAAAATTAGGGTTAGTAAGTTTTAAACAATGTTAATAATAGGATCGAGCCTTCAAAGGATAGAAGAGCGCATGGACATGAAGTACTCGCGATTATTCATCTAACAACCGACCACCATGTCCGATGCTGCTAAACATTGTCAATCAGTTTCAATCTTTACAAGCATGCATTAACACAGGCTTTTCGGGTGCTTATTAGTATAGTGTCAGTTACCTGGTTGGCGTCCAGCGGTCGGACTGCGGGTAGTAGACGAGCGCCAGCACGGAGGCGGCCAGCACGGCGTAGGGGGCGGAGCGCGCCGTGAGCAGCGCGCCGTCCAGCCAGTCCACCAGCGGCACCAGCGGCACCAGCAGCAGCCCCGACAGCACCAAGCCTGCTGCTATGTCCTGCAAATTACCGTTTATTCTTTGAGTACACAGTACATTTTATAATATAGCAATTCACAGTGAAAATAAGTGGTCACTGCCACCCATGGACATCCATAAACAAGCTCAGATAAGATTAAAGTGCAAC
>DWLI01000637.1:0-19689 GCA_018249915.1 Cecropterus dorantes dorantes | reverse complement strand
TAGTTTTCTATTATACTAGGTGTGCTACGCGGTTTCACCAGCTACTAAATAAGAAAATAAAAACGTGTCGTAATATAGCCTACAGCCTTTCTCAATTAATGGACAAAAATAATTTTTCAATTCGAACCAGTAGTTCCTGAGATTAGCCCCTTCAACCAAACAAAGTGTACTGCTTTATAATATTAGTATAGATATCGATTACATGTCCATTATGGTATCCCAAATGTAAATATTGGTACATTACATATTGGTACAAATATAATTATATACTAATACAATATGTAATAACATTAACAATGTTGGTAACAACCTATGCATACTTATATATATATCCATTAAGATATTTAAAAATACTTATGATATGCCATTGCGTTAATATTTCAATGTTTAATTTCCTATATAATTCTATATGCTATAAATTCCACTACATGGTAATTAATTTTTGAAGTGGTCCTTAAGTGTCATGACATCTGAACATATCAAAGCAGATAATACGTATTATAACATATTGCAAAGATGATAATCACTTCAATGAAAATGGCAGCATTCCAACCGATAGGTAACAAACAAATGTAAACATGTATTAAAATAGAATTGAAAAAGGTAAGAAACTGTTACGTTGGGAGAAGAGATTTCAAACATTTGATCAATGAATTCACGTGATAGTAATTTTATTAAACAAACGTAGTATACATGTCTGCTCGGTTATGGGTCCGAAGCGCGAATCTCTTTAGTCCTGTATGGTGTGTCTATGTGTAGTCTGTATGATGTAGTTTCGTAAAACTAGAAAATTATTACCCGCTATATTGACAAACTACAATGTTCAGAAGCACATATAGAGCTCTCATTCATTATTATCTAAAAGATATTTTACCAACTTTGCCCCAGTCTACCACATATTAACTATGGCTAGTTATCGTGCTATTACAAGACTCGGACGAAGTAGTCGGGCAAAAAAAAGTTAATAATAATAACGTGTTAAAGACTACACTCCTATCCACAGTACTTCGTACTATTTTAACCGATATCTGAATGTATTATTTATTTATGTTATGTATTATAAAATGCAGAAACTGCGCATAACTTTTCGGATTTAGCCAACCCTAAATAATATAATTCCATGATGGGAGCCATATAGCTTTTAATTTTTTATACCGTTTTAATCTTGTTTTCATAAAAAAAAATGGGGACAGTAGTATTTTCTCGTCTAAATTCATTTTGTTTGATAAATAATAAACCGATGACTGCAGACAACGCAACGCGTGCGTCGCGTATACGCAGCGTTGTCGCGATATCTCCGCGGCGCCTACTACCATCGAAAGCTTTCGCTGAAGAAACGTTAATGACTAATCTAACGCCTCATGTAGGTAATGTACGCTTTATCACCAGTTAACTAAAACATGGCTTTACAGATAATATGACAGCTAAGTTGCTACCTATGGGGCAGTGGTAATACCGGTTTGACCAGCAGAGTTCTGGATTCAATATGCGGTCACGAATTATATGATTCTAGACATTTATTCAGTATCTAAATGTGTTTGTATGTGTTGGTTATCATATCCACAACACAATGAATACTAATTAAGGGGTATGTACCTAAGAGTATATATTTAACGTGAAACAAAAGCAATAAATACATTAAATGTAATTTAACTTAATCCGAAGTTTATCTTCTGTAATGGTTAATAACGAAATGAGCCATTATGATATTGTTCGATAAATAAAATCGTTAAACATATGTAATGAACGCAGTCGGTTTAAATGAATTCTTATCAGAGCTCGCCCGGTAATCGATATTCCTACAAAATCATAAAATTTCTGATAGATTACACTATACTGCAAAGCAATGCCAAAAATGGATAATTGTTCTATAAAAAAAGTCCCCATTTCCAAGATTGCCTATAGAGTGACGTTTGTAGAGTGACAATATGTCGTGATCTGTTTAAGATAGAAACCATGTTCTACTTGAAGTTTGATGATGATGATTGATCTTAGTTAAGGTCGTTCCGATTCAGTGAAAGAAAAAATATAGTTGCTGACAATTTGTAAGGCCTATGCAAAATAAAGATAATTCATTGTGCGGCTGGAACCATCAGGTGGATAGCGTGTTTCTTTGCCGCTTTAATCTTTCAAAAACGAAATATTTTGTTCGTCCAGAGTTATATGTATATGTTTACTTACTATACTAAAGTAAGTATACTAGAGGGGTTACTAAATACATATTTTATAATATATGTGTAGAAACATACTTTATTACTTATTAAAGTAATTTAATTTGATTCATCATCATGATACTTACCTGATTAGTGAATATTCAAATTGTCAAAAAAAACCAAGAAAAAGAAACGAAATTTAAAATTATTTTGACCTATCCTTTAAATTTCCTCGTTTGCTGCTTAATTTATAAAAGAGAAAAAGATGTTGCTAAACTGTTTCGTCTTTACCTATTTATATATAGATTTAACAATGATAGAACTGTTTGCATGTTTAGCGATGATAGCCAAAAGTGTATTTTGGTCATACGTGCCATTGTGCCAAGTATTTAACAGTGGCTATTGATTGCTGGCCATCAGACCTTGGTCACGTGGCATACGTGACTCTACAAGGAACTACCGTCTGAGATATTTCTAATTACAGATAATTTATACGATGTAACTTACACTTCAAGAGGTGTATGCCAAGTGTGTATATAATATTGAAGCGATGCGCCATTTTATGGGCGATAAAGTGCACTTTTACGCACTTTATGCACACGTGTAAGCACTGTATGCATACAGTAAGTAAATTATCATAAGAACAAATAAATTAGTATATTTTTGTGTTATTATTGTTTGCCATCACCTGCAGAACTTAGTCCAAGTAATTATTTTTTGTTTGTTTTTAAAATAACTTATTTAATTAAACGCTTTAAGAGGGAAATTGGTAACATAAATGTGTTATGTTGTCGGGCCCTGAAATTTTACCCGTAATTATATCTACACTTACTTACTAATCTATATTATAAAGCAGTAGAGTTTGTTCGGTTGAACGGCCTAATCTCAGGAACTACTGGTTCGAATTCTTTTTTTATTGAATATTCAATTTATCGATGAAGGCTATCTATAGTGTTTACATCGTCACGCTGTTTGTTTTTTTTATTTAGTAGCTGGAGAAACCGGGTAGCACATCTAGTAATATTATAAAGCAGTAGAGTTTTTTTTGGTTGAACGGGCTAATCTCAGGAACTACTGGTTCGCATGGAAAAAATATTTTTGTGTTGAATAGTAAATTTATCGATGAAGGTTAGGAAGGCTATTGAACATCATGCTATGTTTGTTTGTCTTTTTTTTTCTTATTTAGCAGCGAGTGAAACCGTGAGGCACAGCTAGTTAGCAAATATAACAAGACATTATAACCTGTATTGCACATTTAACAAAACTGTTTAAAAATGTTCCTGTGAATGAAATATTTAGCAAATATAACAAGACATCATGTTAATATACCTACTTGCTATAAACTTTATTCGACAGAACTGTCATTTAGAAAGTTGTGTAAAAAGTACAGTAAATGGTCATGTCAATATTTGGCATGCTCAATTTAAATAGTAAATAAACGGGTATTGCGCTTCCTTTTCGATAATCATACTTTCCTGTTCAATGATCGGAATAATTCCACATTTTCCGCATTAGATCTGTATGACGTAGCGAGCCTGTAATTAGGCAGGCCTCCGTGTAGCCCGTATGTCGTACGCGCACGTTAGGGTTGCCACCCGTACAATAAAAAAATAGAGTCATAATATTTTTTGTAATAATACAGTCTTAATATATTTTAATTTGTTGTAATACCTATATATTATGAAAATATAACATAGAGTGCACGAAATAATTTAGATGACACTACATCACATTACCCCTTCTCCGATATACCTAAGGAACAGTAGCGTAGTTGTATGTTACTAGTTTTTATAGAAAAAATAATAAAGTATGCAGTAATTTGACTAAAATTGATCATCAGGTAGTAAAAATAAGGTAGTAGCAGTAAGTGGTCTTAACCTACTGGTACATTATATTCAGTGAATCAGCAAAAGATAATAATATATAATACGTGTGTGCTACTTTATCCTGCATTTTGTAAAAAATGTATTATTCTTGCAATCATTTCATACAATTTTTAATAATTCATATTGTTATTTAATACTAATTGTAGTTATAACACGATTTAAAATTTATTAATATAAATTTAGATCAAAAAGCCGTTTGAGGAACATTATTTTTCACAATTATTATTATTTTTAATGGTTGTGTAATTGGTTAGTCTATGTTATTTCCAATTTAATAATGCAATTTACATAAGATAAATTGCGTTATTTTTTATTTTGATCATAATTCTTGAATTGTTACTCGATAGTTTTCCTTAATATTTTGTGAATGTTGTTTGTACCTATAATTGAGGTAACTCTCGCCAAGATTGTTATTACAAGATTGTTATGTACAGCTTCCTCCAATACAATGTATAGTGTTTATTTTGTTGGAACGACTAATAAATAAATAAAATAAAATAAGATAAAAATATATATATTGATAATATTACTATTACTTTTTTCACTTTAAAGACAACCCTAGCGCACACCAACTTGGTTCATTGGTTACGACATCACTTTCACTTGTAAACAGTGCCAATTTATTCAATCTAGGACTCTATGGCCACCTTTATTGTAACGTTCAAGCGCTGCTTCCTAATTGAAAAGATACGTGCTGATACCAATTGTAATGTGATCCAATGAATAATCTTTGTATACTAAGTCAATTAAGATTTTCAAACTGAATTTGATACGTATTTAACGCAAGCTTTGCAATCTAGTAAGAGGTTTATAGATTTGCTGTAACAATGGATTTTGTAGATGGTAGATTTGATGGTAGGAATCCTTTGTGGTTCGACTGCAGAGGCCGCCGTATTTATTTGTAAGGCAAAGGGAGATCTCCTGCCAGACTCCTGACAGACCAGGGGGCGGAGGTGATCCGACAGTCTCAGGTCGGAAGTTGTATATATGCAGGATGTTGAGAAAACTCCGATAGCGTGATTCAGAATACAGTGACAACATCTCTTAATGATGATCAGGAGGTCTTCATATTTTTAGCTTATACCAGCAGCGTTAAAAGCTACTGCATTGTAGTTTGAAGGGTGTCGATGACATGAAAAGGGATACACTTGGTTATTTAGAAAATCTCTACATACTAAGACCGTATTAGAAGCGTCTGCATGAGTCATAACTTACTTACGTTATATCCATATTAGGTAATTTACGATGAAACAGTGTGATGAAGCATTTAGTTATTTTCTAACTGAGGAAGTAATTGCAACGTTGCAATGCGGCGAAAGTGACATTTGAAACCAGACACTTGTGATATTTAATTGCATTTACACAAATCCAAGTAAAACGGTCAGCAAATTATACTTGATTACAATTGCAATATGATGATGCGTCGTATCCTGAATTTTCGTATTATGTTTCCAACTCATCGGTGCAGTGCATTTCGTGGGCGTCCTTCCTCATTGTCGCTAAACGACGTCGGTTGTTTTATTAGCTATTGTCTGCAAGACGAGATCAATATTCGAGATTGTTCTACTAATACCAGTACAGTTAACTACCTACTTGAGTGCTCTAATATTTGAGTCGCATTATTTGGCCGCTGGCAATGTGATCGTTGGAAACAGTCCGTTTCGCATGCTGGCCTTTTTGGAAATGTCAAGGGACCCTTCGCCAGTATCGATAGTATTCAGAAATTGGATCTACTGTTTGTTATGTGCTATCAGATTATACCTACGAAAATGTTGATTAATTTATACTATAACAAACCCATCGCTATTAAGATACAACAAAGCATGTAAATAAAAAATAACATAAACAAATAAAACTAGAAGTTAATGTTATATTTAACTAGGAACTGTTTAGTACTTAAATAGAGTAGTGTTGCTTTCCCTTTCAAAGAACATCTTTATAAACTAATTTACCATAATTTGTAGCACACAATTTATTTAAACAAATACAAGTTAACAGTCACCATACCGGTCTGACACGCAGTGGCTTCTAGCTTCGATTCCCCAGCCAGAAAGACAGTTGAATTTAGATTTCTGTTCTGGATCTGGGTGTTTTGTGCATTCATAGCTGTGTGTGTCCGTAGCATTCATGACACAGGAGTAAATCCTAGTGTGGAAAGTGGCTATGAGTGTAAAGCAGTTTTTTAACAGTAAGTAACATTGTATTTTTTTCCTCGAGTGAGGATCGAAATCAGACCAGAATCCTTTAATGTCATATATCGTCGCTTATATAACGATACCGCGTAAGTGATATTTGGTAACTTTTGCGGAGAGACAAAAACTGTATATTTTGTATGAAATTTTTCGGACAGAATATATAGTTTCTGTCTCTCCTGAAAGGTTACCAAATATTACTTACGCTGTATTGTTATATAAGCGACGATATGTATATTTTAACCAAGCCACGAAACATTACGCTGAGTGAATTTCAGCAATATACACTACAACTTATATCAACATTTTGTGGGCTTATAAGTTCAACATACATTTGTTATTGACACTCAACGCTGACGCTTACCGCGCCAACCGAAAAAATAAGGTTTAAATCAAATGCTTCACGGCCTTTGGGTAGGACTATTTTAGTCAAAATATTATAAAATATTGTATAAAGAAGACTTATAATATCGAACTCAGAGGACTTTATCACCACAAACAGTAAATCACATAGAGTAATATCTCCAAAATCATACATTTATTTCTAGTCCTTACTAGCAACAAATAAGGCCCGAGGGATAATAAGGCCCACATTTGAAAACTCGCGCCATAATACTTACTCGTATATTTTGATTCTAACTTAACTCACTCGTGTGAAAACACTGTGCAAACTCTACAAAGTCTGCCCTTGGCATGTTTGACGTACAGTACCTACTATGTTGATAATTATAGCGAAACTGATATAGGAAAAGGTATTTGAAAAGGCGGATCAGTGTAAGAAAAACGAATGGTGCTATATTAGGTGTTGATTGATTCGTAAACTCAGTGCTTATAAATAACATAAAAACTAGACGCATGCTGCTAAAGAGAACTTGTTTGACTTTCACGTTTAGTCGAGAAACATCTTTACACTATACAGAGAAATTTTGCTAGAAAATCTGATATTCCTACTTAAAACCTTGATTTCCATTTTATAAACAGTGGAATTAAACAGGTAGAACAGGGAAATCTGATCGAGAGGAGTAGGTTTTTTTTAGAATAATGTCTTGGACATTTTTGTAAATATATGTAAGTATACATGACGTACACGGCGTATACGTGACTTATATAGTTAGAATTAAATAAAAAAATAATACTTATATATCATACTTATACAAATATATTCTTAGCGTAACACCGTACTCCAAAGTAAATGATGTTTTATATATTATTTTACTTTAGACACTCAAAAATAACCCAAATATCTAAAGTCTTGAAAAAAAAATACTCACACCTAGCAAGCATTATTTAATACAGAGTACTTTTACCTCGAACAAAATGTACATTATTCGCTTCGATTTTTACGTCGGACGGCATAATGATGCATAATTGCAATGTTATTCACACACGTAGTTTTAAGTATACAAACACGTTTTATCAAAACATCAGTGCCAAGATGTAATGGCATGACATTGGCGATATGAATAAATTGGATGCTTGAAATTACAACCGACATTTCCACACAGGAAAAATAAGGTTGCACTAGTTTTCAATGTTATTGAATAATTAACACCAATTTAATTAGCCCATTCGCACGCCGGAACTGACGGCACTTAACACTATAGGAAGTTGCATTCAAGAAAATTAATTACGAGTACTTCAGCGCTTTTTAACACCATCGTTTATATAATAGACTAGCTTATGCCCGCGGTTTCGACCGCTTCGGTTACGTTTACCATGGTAATGAATAACATATGTGTTAATCCAGGTCATAAGCTATCTTTGTGCCAAATTTCACCCAAATTCGAGCAGTACTTTTCGCGAGAAAGAGTAACAAACATATTTACATCTTCCCAAACTTTTATAATATTAATAAGATTAATGTCAAAAATTTTTGCAATCCAATATTATTATGTAAGAATTCAAGTTTATTAATCAAGTTTATTTGCATTATCTTAAAAATGACGTGTGAATTTCAAAGTATACAAGCATAATCTCGGTGTTACTTGTTGCTTATAAGGAAGTTGTATTTTCAACAATAAATATAAATCATTTACCATGGACTTTTACCGATGATTGCTTTAATACTTTAAAATATGTCATTTTCTTACAATAAGATTATTGTGACTTATCAACTCTACCATTGCATTATCTTGAATAACGTGACAATTTCATATGGTAATTTTATGTAAGTGGTGTTGGCACTTATAAGTTTAAGAGTGAAATTATGACGATAAGTGGAAGTAGTAATTACACCTAACTGTAAGCAATTTCATTGGAAGGAAAAAATAATATTTAAGTACTATATTAATTATTACAATTTTTATATATTTGGTGATTAATCCGCGCATAAAAATCAGTAAACATTCATACGAAGAACAGGACTTTTGCTTAGTTCCAGCAAACGATGTCGGAACCTCTCTAGTACGTATGTATGTCTAATTTCAACAGACCACAAAAAATAAATATATAGCTGTACGATTTAACATGGTTGGAATATGTGTTATAGAAGTACAGGCATGTCGTAGTAGCTGTGTTAAAGGTCACCATTGGCTTAGAGAGGTCCTAAATAAAGACTCCGAAATTTGTCAACAACTGTTAAAAGAAATATTACTTCTCGCTTATTCCAATGGGGGAGGTCTGGTCTCCCTCCCCTTATACACCTATGAGTACGGCAGAGCGTGAAATTCCTCCTATTCTCGATTACCTTGAAAGGGAAAAAATAAGGGTAAAAGCTGGCAGCACTTAATTTCAACTAGCGCAGTACACGGTGGAAATTGATCACGTTTTGAAAAGGAACTTGTTCTAAATCGTAATGCCTAGTAGCAACCGGCCGGTAGTTAAACAATTGGCGAGTAAAGCGCACAATTCCCCGGTTCAATGACAAACAAACAATGCTTAACTTGACAACGGATTGAACACGAAGGCAATTCCAACTCATTATTGTATCAATGGAGAAATCCGCGGTGTGGGCGACGCGACAGTGGCGAAACGGCTAAACAATAACTAAAGAAAACATTTAAATGCACTCCGCGCCCAGTCTCCGCTGCGTGCAAGGACTTAATCCTTATTAAATTTCTAAGAACGCACGCGAAGGGTGAATTCGGTTACTCACGGTACCTCACCCAAACCTTTGTACATCGAAATTATCTTAAAACAATATTTTATAAATTTAAGTTCATAATGTCTCTACAGAAAAGTTCTAATTTTCATGACGATAACAGAAAACCTAAGAAGGAACAGGACACCTGAAATATAGTTTAATACATTTTGTTTATATCTACCCACTCTTTATTGCATTAACCCAGGACATTGCGATAACTGCATCAAGTCATTAAAATTAAAAATTCTTTGTTAGTAAACAAAAGACTTGAGATTGTAGTAATGTTTTAGTGCGTAATTGTAATTTCCTAGTTTATAATTACCTGCTTTTGAGTTTTGTCCGGAAGTATAATTGAGAGTTCGAATGTGCGATTCTTTTTATCGCGACTGTTAGATCTCATGAGCTTCGATGATGACCGCGTAATGCTGTGAGCCTTTTCCGGCAACTTCAAAGCCACGATGGACATACTCCGCGAAAGTCGCCGTCCCAGCTTGCGCGTGCGCAGCGACATAGACCCGCTGAGTCCTCGCTTGCGAACCTCCACTGCAACCGGCTGAGCCTCCACAACACCCACACTCTCCTCACTAGCACCAGCCATTGCACTATCTTATAACACAACTTAGCCAATATTCCACAACGTCAACACATCTCCAACGAAAACGAGTCACAAAACTAGACCATCGTCCAATACTCCGAGAAAGTACTCGGTTACCACTGAGTCATCCTGTGGATCCGTCTCTACAACTGCATTTCACAATAGATAATCCGCATCTTAACTTCGCACGATATCCGAGTGAGCCGCGCGGTTCGGACGGGTCCTATGCGGATCATATGGTCACGGAGCCGGTTTACGGACTGCCGTTTCGACCTATCTCTAGCGACTACAATTGCGAAAGACAATCGGTTAACGTAACTCGATTATTACAATGGTCCGTAATCGATGTAAGTGTGAATGGGGAAGATTGCGCAGCTTGCGAGCGTTGCGTTTAAATAGGGCGCGTTATCGTACGGCGAGTATGCATGCGAGGAACGTGGCGCGACGTGCGCGCGACAGATCGCGGTCGGAGCGACTAGCTGAGCGAATGCGGCCGGCGTCGAGCGAACACTTGCCGCCCCCGCCGCTGACAGCGCCACAACAACGGCTAGACTGAAATCAAATAACTTATCGAATCACATTGTACCAAACACTATGACACTAAACAAATGCTCTTTTGTCAGTCACAATAAACGAACGCGCGCTCCCACGAGATTTTTGACTCCGAATTAGGACGACTCGAATTCGTATAGCGCTCACTGGCACTGAACATTAAAACATAATTACTAACTTTTTACAACATGCAGTTTATTTATTTATCACGATAAAAAAATCATTTACGACTGTCTTTTTCCTCGATGAATTAAATTTTATTTCATTTAATAATATAATATACAATAAATTTTTGATCTAGTGTAGTAACTACTAAGTGTAGTTGAATAACTACACTTAGTAATGAAAAACAATTGTTAATATAAAAGTTTTTGCACTTCCATTGCCTGCGCAAACAAATGGAAGATAAAAACAGTAGCTTGAAACTAACCCGCAAAGCCGTTTACGGAACGATATAAAAATATTTACGAAGAAATCAAATAATTTATTACGCGATAACAAAAAAAAACTTTATTTATATCTATATATCTACAATCTTCTTTGAATTCACGTATTATGGTATTAACCTTCACACAATAGATGTATGACTCACTACAAATAATATCTAAATAGATTAAACGTAATAAAAAAGTAACTCGGTAACGAATCCAATGATGGCGTATAAAAACAAAAAGAGAAGAGCTTTGTAATTAGTATTTTTAATAACTAAGTCCGAAACATCTGATCTTAATCGATGTTACTCGGAGCTAACTAGATTGTCGTGTCTCGTCACAGGTCAATAGATTTCAAGGCGATCGTGTTTCTGTACCAGCAAGGTATGTATAACTGTCATATTAATATTATTCAAGCATATTTTATTACTTGGAAAATATCTTTGTTACAATGTGTAGTTTCCTGTAACGTATTTGTCATTTCGTTAAAACTTGCACGTTAAAACAAGATTCCTGTATCTATTTGACATAGTAACCACCGTAGTGTTCTGGTTCGAAGGGTATAAGAAGAAAGAAGGAAAGTGGTTATAAGAGGCTACCAAGTTAGGCTTTGAGAGTAACACCTCTATGGAAAAACTTCAGTTTAACTAAAGTTTGACAAATGACAAATGTTGCCCGATTTTATTTACTTCTTTCTTTTAAAAATACCTCCCATCCTATGAGAAAGAACAACCTAACATAATGTTACATCACTAATTATTATCATATTAATGTTAAGTAATTGAATATACATTATTACCTAATTTGTTAGAATACGAGTAGGTATATTGAAACATATTTGTCATGCGTGTCATAAGTCTTGAAGAGGGAAATCTGTAAATATAGCTTTTCCCATAAATAATTTCATAGCTACAAGCGACAGACATGATAAAATTATCAAGATGTATGGAATGTCTGCCTCGTACTGATACTATATAACTATAGTTTCTAGAAGCATATTATGTTTTTATTTGAACTTTGTAGAGTTATCACAAATCTCTCCACACAATCATCTAGAAGCTTTTTTCATATTCCTCAAATGGAATATAAGCCGAACTGTACTCTAATAAATTAATTTATCCATCGAAGTTTAATATATGTTTAGCAAATTATCGTAACCTTCTTGAAAAATATATATCCACATTTTAAAAAATATACGTCAAAAATCAATTTTATCAGTCACTGTCGCAGAGTGCCTTTTATAAAACTTTAACCTAAAATATTTTTAGTAAATGTTAACTTTATAGACATTACATATTCAATAATCTTACCTAATATGCAGTAAGTATCAATCCATGATGTGTTATAATTTTACGAATGTATACAAAATCTACTTAAGCTCTTTCTGGGGAGAATTGCAAAATACCCCAGCACTCTACATAAAGGTTTATATTTTCTTAAACCTACATATACATACATGGTTATCTGCAGTCATTGTTAGTGCTAATCATCATAATCATATCGGAACTGATAGTTTCCTCTATATTTTACATATATATTATTTACCTACTTACCTTCTCCATTTTCCTATTCAGCAGAGAGACAAAGTAGTATCTCGCCTCTGCTATCTGGCAAACATATTTAACTTCACGACGTGGGTTGTTAGTAGATATTAAAGTCATATTAAACTAAATGGTGTATGAACAAATTATTACACCTATTTCGAGAAACATTCATCAGTGAGATGGTTGTTCTTTCATCTATCCACGGTATTGTGCATTGGACGTTACAAAGTAGCCGACCTTCGAGTCAGAGCGTGCTAGGCTTACGTAGGTACTTTCAAATAAATACACTAGAATTACATGAATAATTGCTATTAATGCTAACCACATAGTTCAGTTCGATTCATTAAAGACACAGTGGGCTACAAGCTACTATAATTTCGTGTTTGCACTACGGTTCACTATTATTAACTTCATGCTATTTATAATTGCAAGAATGAATTCGTTTACACCGTCTTTTGGCGAATTGATTAATACATTCATTTATTAAGTGCTTTGAGATGTGATGACTGTACTATGTTAATAGATAACTATAAGTAAAAAAATACCAACCAATAGGATACATTTTATGTCACATTTAATTCTAAGGATACAATTATAGAATTGTATTATTAAAATATATTAGTAAATCACAAGTTCAGTTCTACTACAGAACCAGTATGATTCGACCCCTCCTCCGAATGTTCCTACGCCACATCTATTTCTAGTGTAAAGCTGTTTTTGTATGTCAGCGGCAAGGTGTGGTTGACGACTCACTTTCGTATGGGACGACCACCTCAGTCCTCGAAAGCCATTTGTGACCTTAGATAGAACCCGTGTCCTTTATGAAGTTGCTTCCAGTTGTCCATGGGCGGCTATGACAACCGAGCACTGCATGCTAGTTTGCTACTTTAATCTTAAAATAAAAATAAATACAAATAGTTGTTATTCACATTAATTCAATTCATGCAGTTTTCATAATTTTAAACATTAATTTTTTATTAAAAAAAGATGCGAACAAAAATTATACAAACATAATTCGACCTTTGGCCTTCGATTTGATCAAACAAAAAGTTACTTACGGACATTAAACCGAAATAGTTTAGAAAGATTTGTTACTTCCGAGATTAAAATAGATTGCGCCGTTTAATTTTATTATAGGAAAGTTGAAACAACTTGGCGCAGTAGCAGTGATTGGAAGGCTCGATACTCAAAATTATATTCATCTCAACGAATATCGCTGTAAGTATTTCTGTAAAATGTTAACATTAAAATTTAAAATGCCTTACATTTTTTGTAATTCGATTACGCCGTAGGCGCCGACGCCATACCTACTTCTGCCCGATTAGTATCAACATATTGTATCTGTGTTCTTGTTATGACTGAGAAGTAAGGAATATTTACTTGTAATAAGTGTTAAAATTTTGTCCTATGAAGTAACAGGACATCTGCGACACACTCCACATAGCACTTCGCCTCTATTTGGATTTTGGCCCAATTAATAGGTATATAACGATGTGGTTACTGAAAATATATTTACAATTATTATTACTTATTCCAATAACAATAAACTTTAAATATACATGTTACAAAACAAACTTAACTTAGGCAACAAGGTAACCTATGTTAAATACGATTACCTATAACAAACCTGCTTAATAAATAAAAAATCCTTCTTTAAAAATTCGGTATCTACGAGTACACACGATATATACTTAGAAGTGAAATAAAAACAGTTGGTTGGGTTAACGACTTAGTGGGAATTCACTCGTTAGCTAAAGAATGCCTCCATAAAGCCTAATTTGCAACATTTGCTACAAAATTGGTTAGGATTTCCTTTCTTTGACACTTGTTTTACTAATCCGGCGTTAATTATTGGGCTCAATTCGCCGTAATGTTACTTGTCAAGGCCTACTGGGCCGCAACTCGACTCTACTTAGCTCTGAATCATGCTCCGTGAGTCACGGATACAGAAAAAGTCAACACAGCATCACTGTTATAAGGAATCACGACTGTATTCTATAGTTAGTCGTAAAATCAACCACCGACAAAATATTTACGACGTTTCCAATTTGCGATATTCGAAATACTAAACTTGTGAGTATAGTCTATTTAATTTATTTCATCGCTATTGTACTGTGGTTATGATTTTAACAGTTTCAACGAAATGAATGTTACTACTCAAGTTTTACACCCCATATCTTCATTTCATACCTAATTTTTATGAAGCGTCGATCATAAACTGACTGTTGTATACCTAAATAAAATTGAGGAATCTGTCTGCTATTTCCGAATAAATATACCATCTTACTTATTATACTCCATACCAAATCTCAAAAAAATTATTAAAGCACTCAGTGTTCTTACATAAAATTAGACACACAAGTAAAGCCTAGCAAGTATCTTATAATTTTATTAAAGTAATATAGACAACCTTCACCTTCTTATTTTGGTAAAAAATACACAATTATATGAATACAGAGTTATTGATCTACATTATCGTCAATTCATAAGATTTTTTGTTTGCATTAACGCGCTAAACAATAAAAGTGAATAACTAACAGATATTTTTTATTTGATCACTAATTAAGGAAGACTTAAGGCTTTGTAATATAACGGTACGTTTTATAAACTAAACTTTTTTTTTTAAATGTGGTTGAAACCGCGAGGCATAACTTTAGTTGTAACTATGAGTATACTTCAACGTATTTTTTATTTGTTTGTTTTCCTTTAACAAATTTTCCTTATTTTCCTTTAGGATTAAAGACGAAGAGCCTCGGCGTATATCGTTCATGAGCAATGACTCTACGCCGTACGCGACTCTTCTGTCAAGAATGCGATCAAGCAACTCTACATCCAACTCTGATGTATCACCGCCACATTTTCTAAAATCCATTCTCTCGCATCGCAACGACTCTTATTCAAGCAATGTGTTAGTATTTTGTAATCTGATTTAATCTAAGCAACTACATATATATAAAGTGAAAAGGATATTCATTAATGACTGATCATGGAAGAGTCTTAAGTACTAAAATTAGTATAGTTTTAGACTTTCACGAAAAAAGGATTTTTTAGGTATTTAATTCAAAAAGAATTAAATTATACTAATTTTTTTTTGTGTTAAAACCTAAAAAAAAAATCATTTTTTCGTTTTAACTTTTTATTACAAAATAGCCGCAACAACTAGTATTTTATTAAAAAAAACGCAAATAGTAATGTGTTGACGTTATTATTTAAATTTATTATACATACATGGGTAAGTAAGTATTTATCAACAAATAGTAACAAATGTGTGAGTACATAATATATTTTTAAAGAATTGACATAGAGGTCAAACGAACGACAAAATAGTTCATACTATACTAATATAATAACATAAGTATATTCGTAATTATTATATAATCAGTACCGAGAGTAACTTTGTTTTTCGCTAAATTTTCTGTATACCAAATATCCTTTTTACTTATTAAAATAAAATTTTCAGACAATGTCCTTAAATATTGCTACAAAGACTGAAGATTGACATTGACTAAATGAGTTTTGTAATTGGTTTATTTTTTATGTACCGTCAAGGAAATTGAAGACAAGCGATCGCTGTACTTAATTGCATTAATAATGGCGTCTTGAGAATATAGGTTGAAACTAGTGTTACCAGACATCACTTATTTCATGAGACATCCCGTTTTTCAGACGCAATTATAAATTTTCCGCTGAGAGTGACTCTGTCCCGTGCTTTATCAGTGAAATACGAAATAAATGTGCACCAATGTAACTTAAAGTAAATTGAGTATCATTTTTAATAATTATTAATATTGTATTTATTTTTTAAAATAAGTTAAATGTAACAAAAATGTATGTGTAAAAATGTTATCACTCAAACGTTCGCCAGTAAATAAACAAAAAAAAATCATTAGTTTCGGCAAAAAACTGGAATCCCGTTTTTTACCCACTCAACATTTGTCCTTTACTGGTTAAAAAACATCTGGCAACCCTAGTTGAAACGTAATTGAACAACAGAACTAACCCAAATATTTACAGCAACAGATGAGCACGTTCTACAACGCTGACATTACATGTAAAATTACTATCCTCTGAGACATTAGTCTATTTATTATTTGTATGGAAAGCATTTGCCCTCAAAATATTTGAACAATGAAATAGTAATGTATTACTCTGACAATAGCATTATCATTCTTAGCTTTAACTTTAATGTCATTTGTACTTATTTATCTATCAGTCTGGCTGCTTTATCATCATCATCAACCCAGTACTGTCCCCTCAGGCACATATAAGGTGGCGGATATTTTTTTCAGTAATTTCATTGTTTATTTATTATGGACCCTTAAGCACCCAACCTCAGTATAACGAGCGAAAAATTTTAGAGACTACAGAACATTTTTTTCGTCTCTCGGCTCTTTTGAACTTTCCCCTTAACAAAGGTATTTAAAAAATCATGACTGTACCTTACCTTTTGGTAAGAGAGGAGTTTAGGCAATAGCCCGCCATGCTTGTGCGAAATAGTATATTCCACAGACTTGTATATTGTTTCCTTTTTTTTAGTTTGTAGTCAAATTTAAACGTTAAAGCAAATGATAGTTAAGGTCTAATATTACCTAATCTCAATATACACATCATTTCAAAAATTAAAGTCTTCTCGGGATACGAACTTTTGGGATTCATTTTGAGACTAATGGAGTGGCTGAATTTTAAACCGCTACTTTCACTGGTTCTGGTTATTTTTATCAGTACTAAATTACAACACGTGCTATTCATATAAATATCATTTTGCAAACTGATAAATTTATCATCTAAGTTTCATCATAGTGTCACGCTTCGCTCGTCTTTTTGTATAGATGAATTTATAAGCATAAATAGAATCATTTAGAAAACCTCGATACCTTTATTATGTCGCTAAAATTTAAAGAAGAGGTGACATTAATTTGAAATGAGTAAACTCAATTTCGTTTTTGTCAATTTTCAATTATCAGTGCCTAAGAGTCATGGCCTGGTAAATCAAGTATAATAAGTAAAAACAATATTCTACACCTAAATAATAAAGTATACCTTGTACTCCTTTGGACGAATAAACCAAATTTACTAGTAAGTTATTCTTTTGTAAGATTAAAACTGCAAAAGAGCATGCAGTCCATCTGATACTAAGTGGTTATTGTCACACATCCGTAAACAATTGTTAGCCAGATCTGCTGAACGAGCCTGCTCTGGGACTGCATGCTTGTTTGCTACTTCAATCTTATAAAAACAAAAAAATATAAAATTATCTGCATGGCATACGGGTACTTAATGAAATCGATCACAGTTGCGTTGCTACTCCTGACGACAAATGTTTTAGCTCAAGGATGCCGGCTTAAATGAGCCGGCATCCACACCGTCAACCGAAGCTCAAGAACTTCAAGCAAAAAATGGAATTCAAAGATTTTTATAAAACTAGAAAACTTTTGAAATTGATATATCGATTTATTTTCCGTCAAACAGATACAATTTGGGAAGTACAGAAACACGGCTATTGGACATGGTGCGATCACGAAGTTCAGACGTGCAAAGTGAGGCGAGGGACAAAGCCTCTAGCTTACCGCATCATGATGAATCTGAAGAGTAATTGTTTGTTGTTTATGCGCAACATTGTAACTTGTAAACTTAGTAGAGATAGTTGGTAAAACTAAGTGACATTTAATGACATTGCATAAACAGTTACTGAGAAATAGGCGTAGGTAGTGCCATGTTTTTATAACATAAAAGTGGCAGACGAGCACGATCATCAAAGTGGACTGCACCATTTTGATGATAACTAATCGCTGCTACCCATAGGTATCTGTGATCACCCTAGAACTGGAGGAATATGTTGGTACGCCTTACTGGAGTGTCTTTTCCTTACCGAACCGTTTCAACTATTACATAGTGGCACTTGACACCGCCAGTAAAGTAGAAATAGGTGTAGCGGTGGAGCCTACAGAGTCCAACGATGAAGAGCTCTACCGCCATAAAAGGTATGTAATACTTAAATAGTAAAAGGTAGATATTTTTAATATCAATTACTTGATAACTTAGTGCAAAATTTGGGGACAAGAGTACAAAATTTCCCGCAAGACTTTCACTCTCATTTCAATTACGTATATTACCAGCAGCTTTCTCACAGATCTATGAAATGAATAGACTCACTAAGGCCGTTGGATAATAATAATCAAGTTAACAGTTAGTATTACGACCAGCAAGCATTGTAACGCTTATTTCATATCGTAGAGCTGGAATTGAGTTATAATAAAAATGATATAATAGCTTCGTTCGCTTCTGTTTGTTTGTGTGTTTAATATGACCATAGATACTCAAGTATTTCAGTTTTATAGTGTTCTTATCAAGTTTAGTACGTATATAACAGTAATTACGGAAGGCAGTAAAAGAAGCGGTCCTCATTGTTATATTTTTAACCCTCATCGTGACTACTATGTATTTTGCAATACGCACATAACATATGACCTCTGGGAATTTTATAAAAATGTCTGAATTTGGAGGTCTCCCTTCACCATTCGCAAGTGATAATTGGTTTCTCTAATCATTTCCAAAACTGCTCAACGCTATTCAAACTCCAAACAACATATCATTATTATTTACTGGTTATTTCTTCAAAGTTATTGTTACAATTTATCCGTTCTACAGGGAATCGAATGACGTGTGCATGCATGGATTGAACTATCGGATGACGGAGCGAAGCGTGTCTCGTTCCCGCGTATCCAGAATGTCGATGCGCCGTGACATGGACATACCATCCATTCTAGCTTTTCCCACTAATATCACCGCTCCGGTTTGTATTTTACCTCAAGAATATGCATCAAATATCTCGATGAGTCTCAGTCTATTGAGATACATGAGACATAATAGCACCTATTTACATAGATTTAAGAGCACCAAAAAATAAATTTACAAATACCAATAAACAATCCCGACATATTTTTGTCGTTAAAGAATATTTGCTTTGCACCATTAGACTAATATTTACCTACCTAAACCAATGCCATTAGTGCGTGCTTGTTTTTGACGAAACGAAACGGGTTAAAAATTTAGGGGGTCTCTATACAAGATACCAATATATTACAGAATATTCGGTTTTTGTGTTTAATGGCTAGATTCATTTTTTTATTACAGTGAAGTAGCAAACGAGCATACCGTAATTGGATACTACCGCCAATAGACATCTGTGGGCAACTTCATATAGAACAGGGGTTCTATCTGGAGTCGATGACATACGAATATACGTTGTTTCTC
>DWLI01000636.1:0-19692 GCA_018249915.1 Cecropterus dorantes dorantes | reverse complement strand
CATGCATATGTGGCAAAATGATAATTTGCGTGGAAAATGTGGTAACATAAAGGATGAATTGAAAAGTCTAGTCAAGATGTTAGCTTTATTACAATGAGATCGGGGATGTCCCACCGTCTTTCTAGCGTGAAGTAGTTCATTCATTTCGTTACTTATTTCGATTAAAAAGAACAGTTTTTCTTTGTATTTCAATGTTTTCATAACACTGACAACACATAAATCTAAAGGTGTATAATAATAAGTATACTCAGTTTATATTAAATATCCACTTGCTTGAACAGTGAATGCAAACTTTAAAAACCTACATGTCTGAGAGTTCTTGAAAACTTTTAAAGGTTGTGTAAAGTCTACCAACTAGTACTTGGTCAGCTCGGTGTACTGTGGACTAAACCGAGAAGGGTTTAGTATATGAGAGGAGACCCGTATTGAGCAGTGGGATAAGGGTCGGAATTATTTCTTGTAATTTACCAACAAAAGTTAAAGTACCTACATTGTAATAGTGTATAGTTTTGTGTGGTTCAGTTCATTTTTACTATCGTCAGCGACCATCTTTATAAATCTAATGCCCTGGGGTTTGTATAAGATTTACGAAAGAGAATGACCGGTATTAGATTTTTTTAATAGTGAATCTTAAAAAGAGCAAAGCACTCTGTCTGTCACATATGCGTGCTAGGTTTCATGATTAATAATTACTTTTTTGTCTAAATCTGTATTAAATGTATCTATTTGTTATCTGTTCTTGACAATAACAGTTACCCTGTTTGACAGTTGAGTTGTCTATACAAATTACTCATTTCAATTTTATTGGTTGTCTGTGGTCACACTGAGAGTGGGATGCGCACAACTCGTCGCAAGTGTTGGCAAATATTGTGATTATTATGTTATGTTTTAAATATTAATTATTAAATAAATTAATTAAAATAATAATTTTGGTTTTATTGTAGCCCGTGAAATGTTTTGTGTGAGGCTGGTTAGGATAGGAAATAAAATGCGTAAATGATTTTCAAATGAAATATATTTCGTGGAACCCGTAGCGTTTCTTAGCTGTTTTCTATAAAATTTATACAAATAGATTAATATTTTTACTAATTCAATAGTTTTTACAATAATAATATTTCAATGTCCTATGATTCGTTTAATCTTGCGTTTACCATAAGTTAAATTCGTTAAACCTACTCTTCTTGGGACTTTAATTGGCACCATTTATATAAATTACAGGACTAAATAAGTTGTTACTCGTGGTACTAAAACATTTCCGAGTTCCCACTGAAGTTTGGGAAAGGAATCTGAGAGAAACGCTAAAAGAATTCTAGTAAACTTGAGATTCGAACACAGAGAAGTTTCAGCGGAACTAAACAGTCAAATAAGTATACACCGCAACTTATAGATACACTAAATTGAGTAGAAATTATGTTCATTCAAATACCATTGGTAATCTCCACGGCTGCAAGAAATACCGTTCACAATAAATAATAATAAAAGTAACAAATAATAAATAGGTCGGAAGTATGTATATAAAAATAAATCTTTATAAATACTTAATAACTAATTAAATTACTTATCGTGCCAACATCGATAATGCAGGAACGGATAAATGCGAAGATGTCAAAGAAAATTCGTACTAACATAAAATAATTATTCTAAAGGTTCATGGAAAATATTAAATATATACGTATACTATTGTAATAAAATTGTTAAAATATAAATCTTCGCGTCAACGCTCCCTGTCTTATCGATACGTAGCCGAAACTAACTGTATAAAATGAATTAAATACAATGTGTCCAATTTAAAACTATTTATGCAAAGAAGAACCTAATAGAAATAATACATACTGTCCACTCGTGACTGTAGAACTATGTACAGGAAGGCTCATGTCAGCCGGTAAATACTTGTGTTAATACCGTAAATTTAATCAAACAATGTCGAGTTAGTAAAAAAACAAATTTAGATAAAAAGCGTAAGTAAATTTTATTAAATACTGTGATTGGAATGCGTCGCAATGTACATTGTATAAGTATTTAATTGGCAATCTTGTCGGGAATACATTTTCGGAGACAGAACGTAGTGAGATGACCAGCATCGAATCCAGGAAAACCTCTGCCTCATATTTTTTATATTTTCATCCCTAGGAGGTGACCTAATAATCTTTTTAAAACAAATCTTTAATGTACTTTACACTCCCATAATTCGCATAAGCTTACAACACTTAATAACACAAATGTGCATGTTTTATATTAAAACATAAAATAATAAATGTCCTTAACACTGTATACACATTATCTAATACAAATTATGATAACATTACAATTAGTTGCAAACATAAATATTTTTATGTCGCGTTAAAGACTAGAATACGTTGAGGATAGAAAGCAGACGTCAATCTGGAGGAACTTGACATTTCGTTTGTTTCTGCTTTTGTTGGCAAAGCGGTGGATTTGTGTTTACCGTTACGCTGTACGTGTTTGCGTGGTCTGCGGCGGCATTTTCGCTCGGTTGGGTTATACAAGATGGCGTCATGTGTCAAGAATTGGCGCGAAATGTTGGGCTGGTTGTATGCGTTAGCGTTTCCCGATGAAGTCGATCATTTGATCTAACTGTTCCTCCTCGTCGTAGAGGTACAAAGACTCCATGCAACCCTTGAAGAAGGGCGTAGTAAAACAATTCGACCTGGAATCACAAACATATTACATTAGACTAAGCTCACACCGTAGTAAATTACTCAGCCTAACTACATTGAGCAGAAAGTTAGAAACAAAAAAGAATAAAAAAATAATTTTACTATCACTGATAGATAAAGAAGCTTTTTTAAATATAAATTCAATAGTAAAAGAGAAATAATTAACTTTAACTTATTGACATCTACTACTAAATCTTTACGGAAGATTAGTCACCAAATAATTATTTCTAAAACTACACTAAATATTTTCCTTATAATTTAACATGCATCTTAAAATAAAAAAGTAAGAATTAAGGCGAAAATGAGTCAGAGAATTTGAGAAACAAAGAAGATGAGTCACAGGGATCAAACGAAAATACACGCAATATCAATAAAAATTAGGATATCTAAGTCAAGGCAGTTTTCATTAGATCTCTGTGAAAGAACTCTGTGTACAGTTTCATGCTATTAGTGTTCTTAATTATTAACAAAGTTGTCTTATTTCAATAATATTATATTCTTGGAGACATAAGAGTATCATGCGGTTATTACAATAAATAATGTCATTATTACAAACTTATAAACTAGTTACATTCCTTTATTCGATATCAAGAAGAAAGAGGTCTAATATCGATATAGGAACATAACTATTACAGTTATCAACTTTTAAAATAACTAGAGTAGAAGCAAGAATTAGTGTTGTAGTGCAGTAGAATTGTAATAAGAAGTGCTGGTGCCATGCGGTAAGTCCTGGAAGCGCTGATCAAGTCCCAAAATCAAAGTCAAAAGAGTAGTAGAAAAAACCCATAAGCCATTTTTTAAACGGAGAGGAAAATAGAGCGTGCAACTGTCACGCTATGCGTTCCGTTCTACGCAGTTACTGAGTTTTAAACGTTTTAATAAATTGGTATTTATGCAAATTATACTTAATAGGCACCATTGTATGCAAACTTAGCTTCCGTGGATACTGTTTAATGGTGCGAATTCTGCGAATGTTTCAATCTCAGGTTGTTATATTACATCAGTTAAATGTGATTTGATTTTATCCTTATCTTAAATGCTACGTGATTTTGATCAAGTAACGTTTATTACTCATCACGATAGGAATTAATATTATCGGTTTAAGATATTAAGACATTTGAACACTTTGATCATCAAATTTATAAGGTTTAAGTTCAATTTAATTTTGCGCTAGTAACGTATAGAGTATGATCTTTTCTTTTAATAGGTTTTGGAGCATTGGCTTTTTGCCCTTCAGCCTTACTTTTTAGATAGAAGTCGCTTTAAGCAAAAATAGACAAAAATAACAAAAAAACAATGATTATGTTTATCCAGTAAATTTAAATAGATTATAAACTCAGCAACTGCATTAACGTGATATTAAGTGCACTCATACTTAGCCCAAGGAGGAAGGGAGAAACAAAAATAAACTCAAAACTCAAAGGTACCTAAATTTTTGGATCCGCCCCGTGTAACTTTTGTATATACGTCTTGAAGAGTTCGAGCTGGTCGGTCTCTTGCAGGACCTCTACGCAGCCCTTGAAGTAATCTGTCGTGAAACAGTCTTTCCTGTGCCCCAACAATCAAACATAGTTTAACATTTGTTATTTGTTACCTAACTATTAAGTATTGAATATGACGTGAGGTAGATTTAACACATCTCGTTCTGACGACGAATCTTAGGATATTCTTATTCGTTTTTATGAATAAAATAAAAGTGTTGCCAATTTTGTATGGTTCTTGTCTATGTGTCATTTTTGTTGGTATAAAAATGGTAACAATTCAAGAATTAATAATGTAATAATTTGTGTACAATGTAGTTTCTTATGTACGAGTATGGACTGAAAAACGCCACAATTATAAAGAATTTATGTTACCTTAAATTTACTACATTTATATTTATATTATACTTAATTACTCAATACACACGTAGCTATAATACATATAGATTTATTTATTAGTCGGTGAATTTTTAATATATTTTTTGTATTTACATTTGTATTAATAATTCTCTTCAATCAAACTGTCAAAGTTCAGAATAAATTGGATGAAAATAAAGAACAAACTAGTGTACCCTTATTTTACTCAGGATACATGTCTTGTTTTTTTTGTATATTACTGAATTATCTGTCAGGGTTTCTAAAAGCTCTATATTATATCTCATTATTTCTTTAATCGATCATTCCATCCGTCCATCCTTTAAATCAAATAGTTACGTGTGTACCAGTAACAGACAAACTGAGCATAGACAATAAACAAACCTGCATAGAGTGTAGAGCTGGGGTTCCCTGAAGAGGTTGTAGCAGTCGTCGCAGATGCGGTCGAGACGGGCGAAGATGGCAGCATCGTAGACCCCCTTGCACTGTAGGTTGAAGAAGGAGCGCCGCGCCACGTGGTGGGGCGTGGCCGGCGACGCCGCAGCCAACGTCAGCGTCAACAGAGCCGCCACCGCTACTTGTAACGAACTGAGATGCATCTGGAAGAGAGATTACTTGTATAGGAATAGAAAGGTAGAACGTTATGGGTACGATTTCGGAGGTACCATCTTTGAAGGTAAAGCCTTGGTTTGACTTTTTTTCAGTTTTTATATAAATTGCAATGTATGTATGTATGTTTAGGTCAAATCTTGCTAGCTGAATTTTTACTTTTTTATACAACATTTTTTTTGTAATAACAGTGTGAAGCGTTGCTGTGTTTGTCTGAAGGGTGTGGTAAAGGAGATACTTATTCGAGCATTCGCACTTGTACTCGAGGGTAGCAAGTCACCTGTGTCCAAAATCATTCAAGGCTAATCTTGTCTGGGTTTGATTACTGGATGTCCATAAGCGGCAGTGGCCACTTACCACAGATTGACTATATGCTCCAACATCCTTACTACGAGTATAATGAAAAAAAAGAGACTCCAGATAAAGCCAATAAAATACTCCATCTTGATTTTCCAACGCGTCAAGGGTTTGTTATCGCGTAGTCGTGAAGCCTAGGTCTTAACTTTTAGTAAATAAATAAGCTGCAAATATAATAAGTCAATAAATCAAAGTTATATCGGAACGGTACAGGCGTACGTGCTGTAAAAAGTAACTGTTGATATTGTCCAATTAAAATTAAAATTAAGAACATATTACAACAGCCGTATACTCAAACGTGATATAAAATCTTAATTGACACTTTCTGATTGTAATACCGTTATTTAATTATTCGTGGATATTCTTTTGTGAAAGTTATGCATTTTGTTTTCATATTATAGAAATTTTGCATTGACGTGAAAGATTTTATAGAGTGGATGAAAATTTTTTTGTCGTTAAACGCAATACGTTTCTATATAGATACCTACTATGACGTAGCTTTGAGTATTACTAGTTACTAATAAACAAAATGTTTCTATGTGTGTATTTAATACCATGCGACCACGTAATAAGTCAAAATCAACTGTAGAATTCTCTATTATTTTTACTCTCTTAATATAATGCTAATTAATGGCAAGTCTATAAATCAAATACATTTATATAAAGCTACGTTACTAAGGCATTTTTATATAATTCTCAAATCTTTCCTTTGAACTCGAATTTTATTGAAGTATCGAACTGATTCGGAAATGATTCTAGTTAGGTAGTCTTCACTGGCACCAAATTTATTGTCAAGATAATTAAACTATATGAAGTAGGTCGCAAATTCGTTATCTAGCTAAATAAACCATTTGGAGACGGTGGCAAATTAGTCGTCAAGCTGTATAAACTATTTGGAGTCAGTCGTTGGGAGGTTGCAGATATAACATGAGCGGGAAGGGCTAATTAACGAAAGGAGGCTGCAAGCTTTGCAATAAGTTCATTAAAAAGTTCTCGGCTCTGGCGACAAACAGGCTCGCGATTACTAGTTGCAGTTGCAGTTGCGACAGATCGCTCGATCGTTCCACCGATTTATCGATAATTCGCCGATTAACGCGGAACCCGCTCACTTATGGCCAATAAACGCAACTGGTTAATACTAAAGTACTGGAAAACTTAGTCATAAACTACATGGGTAAGTTTTATTTAGCGTTATGTGCACATTTGGAAGATTATTTGACGTTATGTGCACTTTTGAACGATTTTTGGCGTTATGTGCACATTTGAACGACTTTTTGGCGTTGTGTGCACATTTGGACGATTATTCGGCGTTATGTGCACATTTTTACAATACTTTTCGTGTGAGTTTAATTTCTAAAAAAGAAAATCAATATAAGCTCAATATTGTGATAGACATATATGCAAAGTTCCGGATTCGATTCAATAGGTAATTAAAAGATATTTCTTCAGATTTTTTATGTTTTGTAACTTTTTTGTATACGCCCTTTAAATTAGGAAACGGGTATTTAAAGTAGTATTTATTTATATTGTATGTCTTTCATTTCATTAAGAGACAAGTCTAAATGTATGTATACTGTCTATATAGTAGGTATACATAGTATACGTATACCTTTTATCTCTTCGCAAAAATAATATATCTACATGTGCTGAAACACTGAAGTGACACTAATGGCCATGAAAGTAATGATAAACAGGTGAAAGTGATAAAGCGAGCTCAGATAGAGTCTGTCAGGCCACAAGATAGTGTCTTAACGTCCAACGAAGAGTGAAATGGGGAGAAAAAATATTAAGAATATAGATAAGGAGTATTTACGTATCAAATACTGACACTCGAGATGTGACTGATTATTTGCGTTGTAGAATGTTACATAATCTTAAATAACATTCTTAATTAAGCTTCATCCATTTTAGATCGTTGAAGATCATTTATATACGTAGGATTGGATGTATTGTTAGGTTAATTTTATATTATGAACATAGATGTCACTACTTGGCGGGTTTGGCGATAAAAAAAAAATTCGTTAACTGAACTTATAATAAGCTCATTACGATTAAAGAAATATATTCGTGACTATTATAAAAAACAAATATAGATGGCGCCACAATGAATATAAGACAAATTACTAAAGTTAGTACAAGTTAATGTAGATCGCATTGCGTCGCAGCATAGACAACAAAATATTTTCAAATCGCTTTAACGACGATGAACACAAAACAAACATCTCGTACAGTAATTAAGTCTCAAATCGTGTGCATTGAACGACATTGCAGTTCGCAGGTTATTTTCACCGATTCCAAGAACCCGACAATGGGATTAATGTATCAGTGGACGTGGGAATTTTTCCTGCACCGCCGCAAAGAACCTGTTTTTTGGAGTTCAGCCGCCGTTTCTCGGAAGGGTTCAAACTATTTTTACAGATAATACGTATTGAAAAGTGCTATTTGTGTTAAAAATATATTGCGATATTAAAGAATTACTTTTAATTCTATTGTAATCATAGACATCTTTATAATATGTCAGAATGTCATAGAGGTTGCCACGCCCATCTCCTCTATCTTATAAATTGTCACACTGAGCACAGTTTATCTTTTATCTATAGTTGAAATATAAGAAGATCATCATACAAATATACAATACTTGTTTTTACCTGTGATTCCGCCCCTTTCGGTAATTCACGACAATAAAGTATCTTATGTAATAATCCATATAAAACTATAGGTATATGTGTCAAATTTCAGCTGAATCGGATCAGTAGTTTTTACGCAAAAGAGTTACAAACATTCATACATGTTAATACGAACATATATAGCGAAAAGACTTAAATACTTTGTTTACGGAACTATTCCTCGAAGCCTCTCACGCTTGCCTTTCGCTGTGTGGTCAAGCGGGTCCTTTAGAACTAATAAGGCGTGCATCTCCTGATTCATGCATGGGCTTAGTAATAAAGTTATTATGTCGATCGAGTTTCGCATGAGAACGTGCAATCAGCAATCTGGTTTACGGTACAAGTTTAAAAATAACTCGGCGATAGTGTGTGGTCTGTCTTAACAAGAAGCGTAATATAACAATCAATGACAAATGCAAAAGAAATGGTTTTTAATGCTTATATGTGGATATGTAAGAAATAATATATGGATATGTAAGAAACGATCGAAAAAGTTATTTTTTTTAATATCATTTTACAATGTAGATAAAGGTAAATTGCGGCTGTAAAGGCACACCCCCACTGCTATAGTAGTTTTTCCGTTCTCTGTTTCGATGTAAATAGTGTAATACTATTATACTATGTGGCCTTTTTAATCACATCTCTTAGAACACCAGCTTATCTGTGACCGTTAAAATAAGTGTCGATAACTTCATAGACAACGTAGACATATTTAATAAATGTGGGATGCATGCTCCTTCGTTTTTTTCATATAATACGAGAGCAAGGAGAAACAGACGGCACATTTATTTGAATGTTTAGTGTAATCCTATTTAAATTTCAATTTCGTTACAAATATTTTCTACGAAATATACCATCTTTTTTAAAGTAATTTAAACAATAAATAGCATATTTTCCAAAACAGTTTTTAAGTACTATAAATTCAGATCATATTTTTTTATGAGAAGTGACACTCAAGTTTGGTGCGTTAGAAAAACTATATAAGTATGAGAACTTATGATTAACTGTTATTACGCTTAAACAATGTCATAGTCGGATTAAATTGCATCCACAGAGTATTTGTATATTCTACTAACTAAATGCTAACAAGTAACTAGTCTAGTCGAGTATTCAACAAACGGTGTCAACATTATCACGTGAAAATCCGAATAAATACAATACGGAGAGGCTCTCAATAAGGCGCTTCATCAATTAAACATCAGATTCCACGGTTTCTAAGTAGATACTTAGTAGGCATGATATGTACTTGTACCGTACCTTAACTAAAACCGTTGTCATATACATATATGTATATATCATACCATATCGATACACTAGACATAGCTAAATGGTATTATAAAAGCAAGAAATCAAAACAAATCAATTAACAAAATCCTAAATCAAGATTATATTCCCTACATCTCTTTTCAGCTTTTAACACTTGTTAAGGTGTGAAAGAGAAGGGAATTAATTTCAACGGTTTTAACTCCACAGTAACATGTAAAAACAGTTTTTCTTCTCGGCTAGTAACAAGTGCATCAGATATCGATTTAACAAAAACCGTTTCAATATCGATACGAAAACTGAATAACCGTAACTATTTTCGCTGGCTAAAGTCTAACAAGTCTAGGGTGTGTGTGTGTTGGCCAACGCACTCAAACGCATACTAATTGCGGTCGGCGTGCTAGACTGCTCGGCTGCCACCCAAGGCGAGGATATGCGTGCAGCCTTGTGGGATACGCTCGTTTTTGCTAAAGAGAATGTGGTCGCTGTAATTGGTCCTTCGTACCGGATAGCTCGCTAGATTTAACAAAAATCGTTATTCAAATATTGTAAGCAGTAGGTTTCATTAGTACAACTAAACCTGAATGGAGGTTTCAAATCCAGGTAGGGCTTTTTATAATCATTGGTTTTCTGCTTACTAGAAGGTGGAAGCAAGTTATGTTATATATACTAAAACATATATATATATATATATACCCAAAGGGTCGAATGTGGCGCACAATATGTAACCATTTTAATACCTGTAAGACCTATATTCACAAATAAAGAGATTTGATTTGATTTGATTTGAATGTTATAATTAATTAATATTTTTGAAATTATTGATTTTCCACTGTTTACAAGGTTGAAGTAAGTGATACTCGCTTAAACAGCAAAGGCATATACCGAGAAATTCTATGAAAATTATTTTCGTGTAAAAACGGCCCATCTTCGCCAACGTGGGGACCGTCCTGAGCAGTTGAAAGGCGTATAATCAAAATGTAAATATTATTATGATAGTACGTTAAAATACAACGCTGGCTGGGTCGGAGCCAATTTCCAGACGTGTAACATGTTGGAAGTGCCAACTTGTCAATCCCGGCTCGTATGTTATCAAAAATCGCATTAACCGTCATATAAAACCGGATACATTCACACGTAACTAGAAAGAGGAAGACTTTGTGTATAAATACGTTAATTGTGTTTTTGAAGTGTTTTGAAATATACCGCTTACACTTGGCAGATTTCTCTTTGGCTCATTTGGAAGAATTTTTATCCCGAAGTTAGTTCGGGAGACTAACTTCGGGATAAAACATAGAAATGCAACGTGGTTGACAAGAGACAGCGATTTGTTTTACTCGTAATTTACATTTTTTTGTTTTATTAGATATTTTGATTGTTTAGTTCTTTTTAAATATTTATTTAAACGACCTGCGTGGCGGAGTGGTCACCATACCGGTCTGACACGAAGTGGGTTCCGGGTTCGATTCCCGGCTAGACGGATATCTGAATGATGAATTTAGCTTTCTGTTCTGGGTCTGGGTGTTTGTGTATTCGTCTTTGTGTGCCCATGCGCCCGCGACACAGGAGAAAATCCTAGTGCGGGGCTATGAGTGTAGAAAGCGTGTTTAAATTATATATATTGTACATAGTTAAAGTTATTATATTTACGCAGTGTTAAAACTACAGTAAATTCATCAAATACTTTTAAATGCCGGGATTATTGGACACAAAACATCCCTAAGTGAATATGTAAAAAATAAAATAAAAAAAAGTTAAGATACAACCTCCTTTATAATCTATACAGATGTTTCGGCACCATGCACGAAGAACAACAACAATCGACATAACTATATTTTATTAGTAAATATAAACAAATCTAAAAGAATTGACTGAATTGACCGTTTTAAAGCTTACTCTGTGCCATTAATAAAAGCACGGCCAAGAAAACACAATTCTTGGCTGATCTTATTGAATATACGCCGCGTCCACATATTGAGGACTCAATAAAGTGTCTGATGTTATTCTGTTTACAGTAACCGTGGGACGAAAGTTGACGCAACTAACTATTAAATGTTACTATTCAATATGTGTCGATCTCATTTTCGATAGCAAACGAGCATACAGTCTACCTAATGGTAAGTGGCCGCTGCCGCCCATGGACTTCTGTAATCAACTTCAAATAAGATCGGTCTTACCTGAGGTTGGCTTCAGATGCATTTCTACTCCTGAGAATTAAGATGGAACGCCTTGGATAAATATGTCTCTTTTACACCCTACAAAGCAAAACACAGCAGCGCTTAACACTGCTGTTATTAGGCAGAAATAGGTGTTTCCAATAAGTGTAATAGCGCTTCTGGAGTCGAACCACAAAGGCTTCTTTAAAACCTCTTGTAAGTAATATTATAAGGTTAAGTTACAAGGACTATCCACAAATCTCGTTTCGCATGAGACGCAACGGCACCGCCCGGCAGTGTTTCCAGATGCACTGTAATTACAGTAGATCTACTGTACTTTCAACTTTTGTACTGTCTACTGCAATGAGCCATTACAGTAGAGAGAAGATTTTATTTCGATTATGATCAAAGAATGGCATTTTTTTTTGGTCGTCAGATTACACAAAGCAAGGGAAAGCAGATGACCATTTGTTTCATCCAGCAAAATTTTAGTAGAAAACTACTGTAATTTTATAATCTGGATGGAAGCACTGCCGCTCGGCCGTTACGACAACTTAGGACTTTACGTTGAAATTTTCCATGGCCTATTCACATAAAATCAGTTATCGCTGTGACCCATTCCGTTATGTATTCAATATTTGCGCAATGTGATCAGATGTTTATTTTCATTTCACTAAGTCATGGTCGATGTACGTTTCCGAGATGCCGTGTAGTTTAACATTATTTCCAATGGTGTTGGTCATTGCAAGGCGCCTAACAAGATAATCCATCCATCCATCTACCCATTATTGTGCCACTGCTGGCACGGGTCTTCTCTCAGATTGAGAGAGTTGCAGGCCATAGTCCACCGGGCTGGCCAAGTGCGAATTGGTAGACAACAAGATAATACGATAATGTAAAAAATAGCAATAAGTGCGCATTAAATTGCAAAATGAATGCCATGGCATTTAACATTTCCTTTTTGACCAAATTTAATTCACGTGCATTTTATTGGTAAATTAAATTGATACAATAGTGGAACCAGGAGGAGTGAGAGTTAAGAGGATCAGACCCTGCTAAGTCGTCTTATTTAATATCAAAAATAGCATATTCGTCCTTTTTGTAGTCATCAATCAAATGATTGTCATTTTCAAGGTAGTGTGGTTCGACCGAGAGACCAGGACGAAAGAAGAAGAAAGAGGCTTCAAGTACTTAATTCGTGTAGACTACGAATTTTCACACATACAACCTGTTTTTATTGCGTTAAATATATCATGTATGATATCGGAATTACTATCAAATTCTTACAAAATAGAATTATGAAATACTCATAGTTACTCAGTAAATACTTAGCTACTCAGTAGAATTAAAATGAGCAATGATAACTACAATTATGTAACGATTGCGTTACAGATAATCAAGTCATGTAAGTACCAACTTGAATGAATTATGCATCTGTAATTCCGTACAAAAAATATGTTGGCAGGTAATAAAACGCGTTAGTTGTATTCAAATGAACTAGAGACAATAGCGGCTATCTGGCCGACGATCGGAAGTAGGGTTGCTAGTGCTACCGTTTTCGAAATTTATATCCCAAATTGGTCAGTAATGTCGTAATGTTTGACTTCATGAGGAGCCAGAGGGTTGTAATAGACATAAATATTTTGTTTGAAAGGCAAAACTTTCCTGATCTTTCGTTGCTAAACTGTATTTTTTTGAAGTTCTTCACAAATCACAACAATTGTACTTTTTGAACTTTATTGACACTCGATGAATCGAAACGTTACGAAAGCGATTGTCGGCGCTATAACTAGATGGCGCTGTATTTTTTTCTGAATCACGCTAACGATTTTACTTCGTGTGTATGAGTTCAAGTTTGGTATATGCGAAATAAATGGGCTAAAGTAATTACTTATCAATTTATGAAAAAGCATAAGTCTTAATAGCCTTATGCTCAGAAATATTTTATCATTTATTATTTAGTTTCACTTCTGTGTGTATTTTACACTCTTGGTAGTCAAAGTTTATCAACCCTACACACATCAGTTACATCTGTTGAGCGCAGCCTTCGATGCGACCTCTCACCGGCCTTTGCACGAATTTGCGAACTTACTTCCTAGTTTCACTGAGGGTGTGTAGGTATACGTCATGGAAGTGATCACGTGAAGGTAGAAATACCGGAGTTCCAGATTTCAAGTTTAAACAAGTATGATTTGACCGCGGTGGTACAACCACCACACATATTTCTCGTGTGAAGGTTATGCGTTCTAATGAAAAAATGTTTGCCTTTTTGGTGAGGGGAGGGACTTTAAAGGTACACTGAAGCCTTGGGAGAGACTCCGGGTTATGTGGGATTTTTACCCCGGTGGTCTTCTACCTCAGCGCTTGCCGGGATCTCCAATACGCACCGGTGCCCCCTAGCGTGGCGCCCCTTTCAGGCTCATCCCCTGGGGGACGTGTAGCCACACCTGCCGCCGACCTTTTCGGGGTAGATTATGTTTGGGTACTCATATGAATATGAGGCAATCAGCATAGTCCTCGGGGATAGCAAGGCATTTTTTTTGGCTTTATATAAAACTTTTGTTTTGTATGATGTTGATTACAGATATAGAAGGAGCAAACGAGGTCGCTGCCGGCCATGGACATCTATAATCGATCAATGAAGCGTTACTACTCCTGGGGACTAAGTTGGAATGACTCAGATAAGACCAGAACACGCTAGCATATAACACTGCTGTTATTATGCAGTTTGATGCTTCCAGGGTCTATCACCGTTAATTAACTAAATACATATAGACGCTTACTACACTCATAGCCCCGCACTAGGATTTTCTCCATGGACACACAAAGACCAATGCACAAACATCCAGACCCAGAACATAAATCTAAATTCATCATTCGTCTGTCTGGCCGGGAATCGAGCCCGGAACCCATTGCGCGTCAGACCGGTATGGTAACCGCCACGCGATTCGTCAAATATCTCGTATCTATCGTATCTATGGATAATAAAAAAACATGAATAAAGCATGCAGTACATAGATTGAAACGTTATGCAGCGAGTAAGGCGTACTCGTTTGTTTTGCCAGCGCACACAACTGATCGTTTTGTTTAGTCAGGCTCACGGCCGGATTCTGCTGTATTATGTCATAACATTTATCTCTGTACGAGGTATCTACTTTCATATGTTTTGTACGTGTTGTACCAATACATTTGATCTTTGGAATATGAGTAGTGTGTAAAGTGTCTAACAGTTTATTTGGTTTATTATTTCTTATCTTTATTATCTTTTTCCTATCTATATGTCACGTGCCACTGCGTTCAACTGTAATCATTGGAACCGCTTTTTAATTGTTTTGTTGTATGTAGATTGTAAATTACTTTTAATCCTATAAGTGATACTTTTGCTGCAATGTATAAATATCGAACAATCATTCCGACGCCATTTTATTGATCATGGCAGATACGCGCCTTTTTGATTTTATGTCTGTGGCAATAATAGTAAATGTCATGTTGACATTTTTAAATACTCTTTCATAACTTAGACAGTAGAAGTATAGAGATAAGAAAAAAATCGTCAAAGCAGGCGACAATATTACCGTTAAGACATTTTCAAACTAGAGGAATCAACGCTTTACAAAGGTCTTACCTACACTATTTGCTGACCATTTATTTATATAACATTCCGAAACGGTTACTCGCGTATCAATTAGCGGCTAGGTCGTGGCGTGATGACCGGCTGCTCCGCCAATGAGCGGCAATTAGCCACGTGCACCACTATGTAGGTCATCGAGGAATTACAGACGCTAAAGCTGACGTGCGCAGACGTCACTGTCTTGCGAAATTTGATTGTCGCGCTAAACGGAGACGTATCTTAGCGAACTTTTGTGCGATAATCGCGCAATGTAAGTCACTGACCTTATGTACATATGTAATCATCTCCAAATAGAACAGGTATTAAAGTCGCCATTTAATTTTCATCATCGAAAAATTATTTATTTCTGCCTGTATGTACGAGTATATGCCTAATTGCATATTCATTCCACCTAATGTGAAATGGTGTCACTACTGAGTGTGGATATTGATACAAAATGATTTCAAACACGCAGTTATTTCTACCTAAATTGCAATACTGATCAGTTTTTACTACGAAAAATAATAGTGTGTATATTTTTCTCTCTTTTTCTCTCGTCAACGCGCTCTACTAAATGAAACACTTATTACGTTGGCAATCAGGACGATAAACGAATTTTGAAACAAAAATTACGAGTTCAACTTGTTTGGCCGCTGGAGCCGCGTGCGAAAGTTAGTATCAATTGCGTCACCATCAGATTTAAAAGGGCCGGTGAAATGAACTGTGTCGCAGCGACCTTGCAATAGTTGCATACGTGCTGCATTGCACGGTACATTCTCAACCACTAGCTCTCATGAAATATTCTCATAATTCTTATGGTATAGATGAATAGGATATCACATATCGCAAATAGTTTAAAGTATATCGCATATCAATACCAAAACTAGAATGATTTTGACATAAGACACTGTCACACTGAGAAATTGTCTATGGTCCGTTCTGAGAAATTATGTAGTCATGTTTTGTCAGAGTTATCGGAATTTGTTTGAAAAAAGGTCAGTAAGCGTTAATGAGTTATATGACAGATGTTTAAAAAGACATTTCCAGTAAAATGACTTTAGCTCTGCGTTCGTTGTCTCAACGTACAATAGTCTACGTAATTGCTACTGAACCTACTGTTAATCCATCCAGACTATTTTGGTCTGTGGTCATTCGTGTAATTGGACTGTATTATATTTCGTTTTAATTCTGAACACGAGTAAGTATCCTTTCGTTTTCCTTAATTAATATGTTCTGCGCATTTGTAATACGTTTCGAACTGAATTGAAATCGAAAACTAAAATTCGGTACCTATTTGATTATTTATTCGTAACCTCATGTAGATTAAATAAGATTACTAGTTGTGTATGCGCGTGACATAGTAGAGAAATGTGTAGGATTTTTGCAATAAATAACTATTCACAATCGGGTTCGTATTAGCATGCAGCTGAGGTAAGTAATGTTTCGATTTGTAACCAGCGGAGCGACGCAGCCGCGCCTCGCAGTCTGCGCCCGACTGCCGCTCTACGCAGTACGCACACCGACGCATTACATATTTACGTAACTACTTTTTACATTAACGTTTCATTTCGCAGTCCTTAGGCTTTAAGCTTGCATTCCTTGGCCTGTACGCAAAATCGACTACGCACGTCACTATGTTTCACTTCAAAGTACGTATCTGTACGATTTCGCGGGAAACAGCTGATGCCGTTAACATCGCCATATTCGTATTTTTAATCTGTGCAAATTTAGCGGGAAAGGAGGAAAATGTAACCTGCCAGCATTAATACTTTGCTAAATTACAAGTATCCATTAGGTTATCGACCTCGAATGAAAATTGATTCTCTCACTTGGAAAAGGCAGTATCATGAATACAAATGATGTAAATACATATCAAGTTATCGTGGGATTCTTGTGCGACGTCCAACACCTGGACGAGTTCTGCGATCTAGCAATTTCGATTTTTATTCATATGACATAAATAAAACATTTTTATTTTTATCTGTTCCTATTGACATTTAAGGGACCGAGCGTAGTACTTAGTGAAGTGTATTGTGCCCGCTTCGTGCTTGGCATGTCAAGCTATGCGCAAATTGTCTTTGAATTTGCATCTAGTGTGTACCTACGCTATTATTTAGGTGACTAAGACAAAAGGAATTTCTATTTCCATATGATTGCATGTCAATCATGTGTGATTTTGTTAACATTAATGTCGTATGAACAGAGCGTTTTATTATTCACGCAAACGGACGCAGAACGTGTTTTATTACTCTATTAACTCACTAATGTACCAACAATTGTTAGCCCTATACATAAGGAAATGTACTTTAATGTCGGCAAAAACTCAGTGTTCTGGGCAATGAATTATTACGTCGGTGACGTAAAGCGTTCCATTGAAGATTTATTACAACATTTACGGCCATACATTTCACACTAATTAGAAATACGACGGCATAATGTGGGCGAGCGTTTACCGCGCTACGACTAGATCCAAGCCATAAAAACTTAGGGCAACTATCGGAAAATTGTCGCAGACACCTACTCGGCAGGAAAGCCGCGGAACGTTCTAGATCGTTCGTTTACATAAACGCATATAAACGCTACCTGTGCATTTTATTCGGAACACTTGACAGTCGCAAATCCACTTGTAGGTAACCGTTAAAAATCCAAAGTAACCGATAACCGGTTCACGCTCATTAAGCAGTAGATAAAGCTTTTCGGGCCGATATCTGGGACAGTTTAAAGTTTCTGAATTATTCGCATATAACATTTAAACGTTTTCGTTATTATTAGGGTCATAAAACGTAATAACATGGATATAGTACAGATAAACCAATTAAGTCGCGTTCTATTTTTAGCGGCACATTTCCCTAACATATAATCTGTGCGTCAAATGACGAGCGCCCGAGGCATGCATAAATCTAAATGACGTGATCATCAACCATGTAGGCTCTTCATCTCATTCCCAGGCCACCCTGAAAAGGCCAAATAAAAAAGACAACAAACGTCTACTTTTGCGCGGGCATTAATCGCGAACGTCCAGACCGATACAGATTAAAAAATAAATAAATACATAAATGGCGCTTTGTGGGCAAACGTCAGTTGCGATTGTCGCCAACATGGCTATTGCGACTAACGCAGCAAGGTTGAAACTTGCGTAGCTATTAATCGATAGGTGTAAATCTATATTGGTCGGTTAAAATAACCAGACGAACTGGTTGGGTCTAGTGCCGTTGAACCGCACAGGTGGGCCTTGGATTACGAGAGATAAATTTAATACGGCATAATAATAGAGTGCTTACCGATTGACGCATAAGTATAGTTTGCTCATCGGACTGAAACCGAGAGTTACGTGTGACAGGACACCGCGGGAAAATATACCGCAAACGAACTAATTGTAGAGCTGTGCGAGACAGATATAGGCAAATAAATTGACGTATCTCGCTAAAAAAAAAAAAACTTCTGCTTTTTAATCTCATACGCATAGATACTGTAGATATTGTATGTATGAGTGTGGGCTATGGTATTGATCGAAACATTAACGTTTTTTATTAGCATTTTTAATTAGCAGAAAGTATATCTAAACGAACGAATTGTAGAGCTGCGCGAGACAGATCTAGGCAAATAAATTAAAATTTAAGTATCTGTCGACAAAAACAAAGCTGCTGCTTTTGAATCTCACACACACACACAGATAAATGACAGTGCCGTCGATCTAAACATTAACGTTTTGTAATTAACAGCATATTTTTGCTCCATATCTTATCATATTGGTAACTGAAACATTTGGAAGGAACTACGCAAATTTCGCAAATTCCAAATAAATTACGCTAATTTTACTTAGAAAATATACGGTTTGCAAAAATATCTAAAGATAAAATAAAATCGCAGCCGTGCGGGAAATTTTGAATATGTATACCTAATACAGAATATAAATTCAATCGGATTTACGAAAACATAATTTTTATTTTTTTATTATTACACCACAAATTTTCTATTAGAAACATTCTCGTCATTAAAATGTACATCTAATTTATTTTCCTTAATAATTATTTCTTTAATCTACACTATTTTATGACTGTTTTAACATCTCTAGTGTTCATTTAATATTAGTTTTAAAATATAAACACTGCACTTATGTAATTTGTGAGAAAAATGACTAATGAAAATATCCGGAATAATTTTATTGCTTCCATGTTTTTATGTCTTAAACGTTGATGAATACAATTATGTTTCATAAAACAGAAAGAGATAATCTATTTTCTGTACTAATATTATAAAGCAGTAGAATTTGGTTGAACGCGCTAATCTCAGGAACTACTGGTTCGAATTTAAAAAATCTTTTTGTATTGAATAGTCCATTTACTGAGGAAAGCTATAGGCTATATAACATCACGCTATGTTTGTTTGTTTTTTTGTGGTGGCTTATTTATTGTGTGGCTTATTTAGTGGCGGGTGATAAAGGGGGGAAACCCCCCTTTATTTTATAAAATAAAAAAAAAAAAATTTTTATTTGTT